>JAJQKJ010002470.1:0-159037 GCA_029574335.1 Rana kukunoris | reverse complement strand
TCTCTTCTCTCTCACTCTCTCAAGTCTATCATCGTTCGCATCTCTTATCTCTCTCTCTCTCTCATTATTCTCTCATTCTCTCTCTCTCTCCCATTCTCCCACTCTCTCTCTATCTTTCTCTCTCTCTCCTCTCTCTCTCCTCTCTCAATCTCTCAATCTCTCGCTATCTCTCTCAACACCATCAATTCTAGACTTCCAACATCATTTATCCGAATTGTTTATTTTTTATTTGTTAAGTACTTCATTTAAGGTATGCAACAAGACAATGTAGTATGGCATGACAGTTTGTATTTAATGATGACCGTCAAGAGTAGTATATTATATGTGTAAAAACAAGGGGTAAATAGGACAGCATAAATGCAATAGTTTAAGTTCCCTAACGATAACATACAACACTTAAAGACTGGTAGTGGCATCCATGGCAAATATAACTTACATTGTGATGGGAGTCAAATAGGGGAAAATGATGGACATGTAAACAGAGGCCTCGTACACACAACCAGGATTCCCCACGGGAAAAGATCCGTCGAAATCCCGGGGGGGGGGGGGACTGAGAACCTGCTCGGTAACTTTTCCCCTGTACACTTTTTTTTTTTTTTCTTTTTTTAAAGTGTATTTTTTGTGCGTGAACTCGAGAGAGAGGAGCCGGACTGCAGGAGTTGGCAGTAGGCAGACCCTCCCCCCGGAGGCAATCGCCATCCTTCTCCATGCCCCCGGTGGCAATGGCGGGTGTAAGGGGGGGCCTCCCACTCACCCCACCCTACCTGCTCCACTTGGGAGCCCGACTGGGGCCCAATGGGACCCCAACGGGGCAGAGGGACTCCCCCTATGAGGGAGTGAGGGGGTCTAGCCCACCCAGCCAGCCCCGTAGGTCCTTCGCCTCTCATTTTTAGGAGACCGCATGGCCAATGTGCGTGCATGGTAAACCAATTTCGTGTGCGTGCAAGTGTGGTGGTTTTTGTGGGGGGGGGGGGGGGGTGGGCGTACTAAGCACAGGCGTACCTTGCATAGCACACCCACCGGGAGCCGGGCTGAGACCACCAAACTCAATTCACATGTAGCCGAGACTGGGATCCGAACCCTTGGCTGCAGAGGTGAACGGCTTATCAGCGCAGTGCCAATCACGTTGAGCCACCACAGCTCCCCCGTACACTTGAGAGGATTTCCCGTCAGGAAAACTCTGATAAGAGGTTTGGTCGGGAATCCCGACCGTGTGTTTGCTCCATTGCAGTTTTTCCCATAGGAAAACTGCCAGGAAAAAGTCAGATGGGAATCCTGGCGGGAAATAGAGAGCAGGTTCTTTTTTTTTGTCTGGTGGTTTTTGTGCAGTTTTTCATTGTAAAAATTGCGAGGAGCATACACACGGCCTGTAGTCCTGGCCAAAAGCTCTCCTCGCAGTTTTCCCCGTTGGGAAACCTGGCCATGTGTACGAGGCTATAGAGAAGAGAGCACAGACTGATAGGTGCATAACTACTACAAGGTGAAGGGTTACACAAAAAAAATCATATGGTATAGGGTAGGTGGTCTCCAAACTGTGTCTATCTGCATCTATCTGGCCCCTGGGGCACTATTTTCATTCACTGATACCAACAATGGGCATAATTACCCCCTACCCCCCCCCTCCCACTGACATTAATGAAGTGGCAGAATTCCTCCCAATGACACCAACGACTGGAACAAATGACACCAATGATGGCTGTTCCTCCCAAAGATAATGTATTATTTCTTCCTACTCTTCTACTCCCACTGGCCACAATCCGTCTGAAAGACAGTAAACTTGGCCCTTTGTTTAGAAAGTATGGAGACCCCTGGTATAGGGCAACCATGCCCAGGCCTCAAGGCAGTTGCACCAAATGGTCTGAGCATACAAGGTAGCATTTTCTTGATTTTAGAGAGAAAAGTCAACACACTGGGTGTCTAGAAAGGTGAAGAAGAAGAAAAATAAAATAAAGGAAAAGGAAGGTTGGGGAGCACTGATGGTGTCGACTGGTCAAGAAAACAGATTCCCATAGAGGAGTAAACTCAATTTAAGAGTATGCCAAATATTAATTTGAGTCAAAACCCAATAAAACGATTCTGTTCCTCCATCCTGTCCCTGAGGCAGTGGTCAGGGCTTCCATCTGTTGGAAAACCATTGCGACACTGTAGGTGGGGAATGGGATTGTGGCTTCCACGTCCTGGGGATCCATGCCCTGGTGGCATTCAGAAAATGTTTCAACAAGGACTTACGGTATCTCTTGCTGGACATAGGGGTTAAAATTAGAAGCACTGCAGCTGCGTTGTCAGAAGTGAAATATCTGAAAACTTGGGAACGATCTGCAGGACCTTTAGCCAAAAAGGGCGGAGCTTTGGACAGTCCCAGAAGATATGGAGTATTGTACCAGCCTGGGAACCGCATCGCCAGCATAACGAGCGGTGACCGGGGAATAGCGACGCTACTACTGACAAGGTCCGATACAAACACGTCAGGATTTTAAATATAATCTCAGTTGTCATTGGACTTCCCTGCTGAGAGCTGAAATGTAAATGAAAGAAATTCAGAAAAAAGAAAAACAGTGTGGGGGAACCCCCAATCAATATCAGGCCCTTTGGGTATGGTCTATGATGCTGGGAGGTGGGACTTATGATCATGTGACAACCACGATTGGCTGTCACATGATCCGAAATCTCTCGATCACAAGCAGCGCTTGCTCTCGGCACAGCTGTATTGACAGCAATTCATGGAAATATGACTGCACCTTTTGGTCTTTCCCAAAACCCATAACAGATCCTTATCTGAGCATGCAGCCCGGCAGTCATGGAAAGGGGGAGATCAGTGAGCGCCCCCCCTCCTGAACCATATCAGGCCACATGCCTGCAATATGGGAGGTGCTTTGGGGCATGGGGGTGCCCACAGAAGCCCATGTCCCCATCAACATGGGAACAAAGTGCTTTGGGGTGGGGGGGCAGGATTTGTTAAAGTGGGGTGAACACATGTAGCATGGTTCTTTCCCTGGAGAAGTTCTCAGCCAGGAGGGCTGTCAGCCTTCCTGGCCATCCAGCTGAAGGTCCAGCCTGCTCATCAGGATCCCAAACCATGCTGAGAGGGCCTGCTCAGCCACAATCTTATCAGGGGTTAAAAGGGGTGCCACTGAATACTTCCTTGAAAGTTTACAGGGGAGTCTGCTAGAGGGACTCTGAATACTGTCAGAAAAGGAAAGAATTTTAGCGACTGTTGCTTCTAATATCCCCTTTTGTACAAAGGATAAGGCTTCCCTGGCATGGGACATTGCTAAAAGTGCCTCAGTGTTGTCCACTTGTTGTCCCACTGTTAAAGGGACTGTTCTGCAGAGATACTTTAAGGAAGAGTGTCCTTATTGTTCCTGTTATTATTGTGAAGAACTCCACAGCTTCCTGAACCCTATCCAAGTTTTGCTGCAATAAACTTTAAAAAGGCAGCCCTTATGGACTGTGTTTTCTGGACTCAGAAGTATGAAGTTGCTGTTCGCTCGGGAATAGAAACTATGGGCCAGATTCTCATAGAATCGCGCTGGCGTAGCGTAAGCCATTTACACTACGCCGCCGCAACTTAACAGAGCAAGTGCCGTATTCTCCATGCACTTGCTCCGTAGTTTGCGGATGCGTAGAGTAAATGGCCCAGCGTAAGGCCGCGTAATTCAAAGGGAGCGGCTTGTATTTAAATTAAGCGCGCCCCGCGACGATCGAACTGCGCATGCGCCGGCCGGGCAAAAAGCCAGTGCGCATGCTCCAGCTCACATCGGAAAGCGTCACTTACGCAATGCCCTATTCGCGAACGACTTAGTAAAACGACGGAAAAAGCCGACGCTGACCCGATGCAATACTTAACATGGCATCCGACGGTACTGCGTGAGGTTACTCCACATCTTTGCAGGGGTAACCTTACGCGGACGAAAACGACGTAAGCGACGACGGGGCGGCGTAAAAGCGTTCGGGAATCGGCGTATTAGCCTCATTTGCATAGGCAAATGAGAAAACAACGTAAAGGCCACCTAGTGGCCGGAGTTGTCATTACATCTTCGATCCACAAGTGTAATTGTATTACACTTGTCGGATCTTCACCCGTATCTATGCCAAAGTGATTCTAGGAATCACTCGCATAGATACCCGGGGAAAAAAACGGCGATACGACGGGGTATCTGAGATACCCCGTCGTAGCGCCTCTGAGAATCTGGCCCTATGACTTTAAATCAGCGGCCGTAATGAAGGGCAGTGCTACACTACATACAGTGGAACCATGGAGAAGGAACGTAGGGGGGACAAGAACCCCACCCCCTCAGGAACCATAGCAGGCCACATGCCCTGAACATGGGGGGGGGTTTGGGGCAGGGGCGATGCCATGTTGATAGGGACAAGGGGCTCTTCCCCACAGCCCTGGCTGGTGGTTGTGGGGGTTTGCAGGTGGGGAGCTTAACGGAATCCAAAACCCCACTTTAACAAGGGGGCCCTCAAATCCTGCCCCCCCCACCCCAAAGCACTTTGTTACCATGTTCTGTGGGCACCCCCATGCCCCAAAGCACCCCCCATATTGAAGGCATGTGGCCTGGTATGGTTCAGGAGGGGGGGGCGCTCACTGATCTCCCCCTTTCCATGACTGCCGGGCTGCATGCTCAGATAAGGATCTGTTATGGGTTTTGGGAAAGACCAAAAGGTGCAGTCATATTTCCATGAATTGCTGTCAATACAGCTGTGCCGAGAGCAAGCGCTGCTTGTGATCGAGAGATTTCGGATCATGTGACAGCCAATCGTGGTGGTCACGTGATCATAAGTCCCACCTCCCAGCATCATAGACCATACCCAAAGGGCCTGATATTGATTGGGGGGTCCCCCACACTGTTTTTCTTTTTCTGAATTTCTATTGCCGGAATTCTTTCATTTACATTTCAGCTCTCAGCAGGGAAGTCCAATGACAACTGATGAGTCATCTGTTAAGCTCTGCGTCCCCCCCCCCCTAGTGCCACATTTGGCACCTTTTGGGGGGGGGGGGGTACCTGTCCTTACTTCCGAGAGATCTCGCCGTGGCGAGATCCCTTGTAAGTTCACCCCCTTCTCCTTCCCCCGCCATCGGGCCATTTAAAAAGCACAGTAGAGAACCGGTTTTCCCTACAGCGATGGCGGTTGCAGCACCCGGGAGCCGATGGAAACACCTGCTGGGGTACCGACACTGCTGGATTCCAGGACAGGTAATATAAAAGTATGTGTAGCTGCTGACTTAATTTATTTGCTGGGGGGGTGGGATTTTAAGGATGTGGTGGCCGGCTTCCCTACTCGCTCCTTAAAAACTAGCTATTCTCTACACAGAATTTAAATCGGTTGATCATTTTTCGACCGACCCGAATTCAAAAAGTTCCTAAAATTTGGAATTCATTAGAAAATAATAAACTAAATTTTACAAATGGCAACGAAACTAATTCTGAAACAAATCAACGAAACAAAATTAGTAACATAACAAATCTATCCAAAACAAAATAAATGTTTCCATTCTGCACATGTCTAGTGTCACTTTAACCTACCAGCATGTCTTTGGAGTGTGCAAATCAGTGCTTTATGCTCCATTGAGCAGATGCACATACAGTCAGGGCCGTCTTTACCACAGGGAAAAAGGGACCACTGCCCTGGGCCCAGTCATTGTTGTGGGGCCCCAAGGCAGTTCCCCTTGAGCCTGCACTGTCCACAAATAGTTGATATGTATGTAGCGCCTGGCTACTTTCATAGCAGATGCTGCTGTAAATTAAGAGGGTGTCAGAGAGTTAGTTTCCTCTGACCAGGTTTATTGGGTTAAATTTAGAGCCTCTGCTTCAGCTCTGGCTGTACTGTGTGTCCATGTTTGTTGTCTGGGGAACCTCATACCCCCAAACAGTAGGTGGCAGCAGTGAGGTCAGGGTTGTGTGGATGCTTCTCCTCGGCAGCCAATCAGGAGGGTTGAGAGCCTCGTTGTGCATGCTGGGGCAAGGTATTTAGGGGGCAGACGCCATTGGTTCGGGTCATCGTCCCTGCCGCCATCCACCTGGGCAGTCACCCCACCACACCTGTGTGTGACCGGGGTGTGTGTTAGTGTTCCTGGCTCCAAGACCACGTTGGTCCGGAGCAACTAATCTACCTGTAGGCCCAGTGGGTAGACTGGGTCTGCAATGTGCAAGTGGTCCTGTGCTGTCTGCCCTGACCGTTGAGGAACCGACCCGCAAGAAGGCAGGGACGTACATGTACGCCCATCTGCCTGTACGTGCCATTCTGTGGACGTACATATACATGCGGCGGGCGTTAAGTGGTTAACTTTATTACAGCTCTCATCCAGTACCTTAGACAGCAGAAAGATAGAGGTAACGTGCTACCCAAATCAAACCAGCAGCTCCTTCGGGGGTAGTGCTACATGTAGATTCAGGAGGGCCCAAGAAAATGTTTGCCCAGGGTCCAATCAATATTAAAGATGGCCCTGAATACAGTGCAAATATAGGCTAATATTATAGAGTCAGCATGGAATAAAATTACACTATAATACTATGGTATACTCTATTTGTACCTTTTTTTTGATACTCTTATTTCTTTGGATATGTGGTGGAATGAGGCATGGGAATACCTTCTGTTTTATAAAGGTTTTACAATGCTATGTACAGATTATTACAGTTATTGGGCCAGATTCACAGAGCGATTACGCCAGCGTAACAGGAGATGCGCAGCGTAAGTCTAATTGTGCGCGTGCGTTTCGATGCACGGCACTCCCAAAACGAGATACGCAAGAAATCTATTTTTTTTTGTCCAGCGTAATTTCGTTAGACAGGCGCATCCATCCGCCAAAACTGCGCTAGACAAACCATTGATTTGCTAGTCAAATATGCTAATGAGGGAGTTACGGGGATCCTCAAAAGAACGTTGGTGCAGCGCACGCTACGCGCTGTGCGCAACAGCTAAATGTTCTGTCTAAAATTAGACCATATAAAAGCTGGTCTAAAATTACAAAATTCGTCTACATGTCAGATAAAGCAACACTGTTAGTGAGGAGCTGAGCAGTCACACATGTTGCCCAACAAACTGTATGCCAACATGCCAGTGTCATCCATGCTCATAGCTATACTACTGACTTTAGATGAGCAAAGAAGGAGGAGGGCACTGAGGAGGGCACGGGTTTTTTTATTTTTTTTATTTTTTTAGCTTATATAAACTTTACCATTTAATCTAATCTAATACAATATTCTTATCTGATACAAGCCCCTCACTCTTCACTCTTCACGGGAGAGGATATACTGCACACGCATAGACATCTATGGCATGAGTGATTCTGAGGTGTCTCGCATCTTCAGATTCACCCCTCATGCCATCATGGAATTAACCACAACCCTGCAGGAGGACATCACCAGCCCAACACATGACACTACCCATGACACCCATGACAGCTACATATACAATCAGAGCCCCATCCCCACAGATTTCGAACAGAACATGTATGGGGACAGATGGCTGGTTGGTGAGTGACATAGGTGGCAGGCATGACTGTCCCCCCCCCCCATGATGCACACATCACAAGGGGCACATGCACTACTAACATCCTCCTATCTTTTCCCTTCAAGGTGACTCTGCATATGCACTGGGACCCCATCTCATGACTCCTATACGGAACCCCCCTAACCAAGGCTACCCCGTCTTCTGAGGGAAGAGCAGCCAGGAGCCAGCTCACATTAGGCATCTTTGCACGTTAAACACACACATTAATCATGGCACAATGAGAATGCATGCATGCACACCACTGTGGTCCCTAGCACCGACACATCACATCCTCATCACATTGGATTGGCACAAGCCCACCATGCAGGACTTGTTAGCTGCAACGCCACGGCTCCAATTATGTCACTGTACATTCATACACCATTCACACGGACCTGGGGATCACTTCTCCACCACAAATGAGGGTGACACCCCTTTTTTTCGGCAGGAATGTCACCCCCACATTCCCAAATCATACACAAACAGAACCCCAAAAAAAAAATATTGACCAGCAAAAATAAAAAATGGCCAGCAAAAATATAATTTAAACAAAATAACAACAAAGAAAACACATAAAAGACAAAAATCACCCTCAAAGACACGTCACAAACAAACAAACGCTAATAAACAACAGAACAAAAGCACCTTGCTGTATAGGTAGGGATACAAAGGGATGTACTTTTGCAAAGGAAGTGCGTTTGTGTCTGTCTATTTATGCTGTTTGCGTAGTTCACTAATTTGCCCTAGTCCACTTCCAATTTCACTGATTGCGCCGTTCCCGAGTTGTGAGCATGCGCACAGAGGTGCTGACCATGGTCTGCTTCAAGCGCGCATGCGCGAGCTGGCCGGCCCTTCATTCGCATGGGGTCACGGCTCATTTCAATGTAACACGCCCACGTCCTTCCCAATTTGTATTACTCCTCCTTGCGCCTCTGAAATAACGTTGCGCAGGCGCAAATTTCTGTGTGTGCGCGTAAAACCGACGAAAATAGGGTGATTGCGCCGCTACATTGCGCCAGTCTAACGTAAAGGCGGTGCGCTACGCCGGTCTAATAATGCGCAGATGTACCTGAATCTGGCCCATTGTTCGGAATGTGTACACACTACTAATACACCATTGTTTCCTTGTACGTTGTATTGTCACGTTGTGATTAATGATAAATTGCAGCTCGGAGCACATATAAATAGCGTCCGTAAATTACTCGCTCTTCACGTCTTAGGTAAATAATGGCAACACAGTGCTAATTAGAGGTGAGCTCCAGGCAAACAGTCAAATATACAACTGAAATATATAAAAGGGAACTGTGTTTCTGCCAAGCTTTTGTTGATATACAGAACGCTGCCAGAGAGCACAGCCAGCTGATGACCTGACTTTTTTCTGCTGCAGTTACCCAGCACAGCTAGGTCTCCTCCCCGCCCCCTGCCTGTGATTGGACAGTTACAAAACAGCTACAGATTGACCAATCATCTCTTTGCTCTCTTCACCGGTCAAACATGATCCTTGTCAGGAGGGGCATAACTGCAATTTATGAGACCCCCATAGCAAAACTTTGATGGACTCCCCCCTTCCATCCTCAACCTTCACGTAGGGCGGCGTATCTTTAGGCGGGCATAGCGTATCTTCTTTACACTACGCCAACTCAAATTAGAGAGGCAAGTTCTGTATTCACAAAACACTTGCGTCCTAAGTTACGGCGGCGTATCGTAAATGGGCCGGCGTAAGCCCGCCTAATTCAAAGTAGGTGGAAGGTGGGCGTGATACAGGTTAATGAACCGTGACCCCATGCAAATGATGGGCCGAACGAACAGCGCATGCGCCTTCCGTGGCCGTATCCCAGTGCGCATGCTCAGAATCACGTCGGATAGAACACTGCCTACGACGTGAATGTAACTTACGCCCAGCCCCATTCACGTACGACTTACGTAAACGACGGCTGTTCCGACGTCCATACCTTTAACATGGGCTGCGGCATCTTTTTGATGGTTTATCTTTACGCCGGAAAAACGCCTTACGTAAGCGGCGTAGATTACTGCGTTGGGCGTTTCTGACATTAGATCCAGCATACTGCTAACATCTGCAGTATGCTGTTTTTTTTTTTGTACTTATCGTTTTATGAGCCGTTGGTATCCGGCTCCGAGCGGGGAATCCTGTGGGGAATGGGCGTTCCTAAGCCAAGAGGAGTTGATTGACGGGCTGCTAAGGCATGTCACGCCTTCCGAAAATACCCGAGTGTCACTGTGACTGTATTCAGAAAACAAGATACGCCGGGTTGCAGCTAAGATACGAGCGGCATAATTGTATTACGCCGTCGTATCTTAAAATGGCCGCTAGGGGCGTTCCCGCTGATTTACGCCGAGAATATGTAAATCAGCGAGATACGGCAATTCCCGAACGTACGTCCGCCCGACGCAGTGAGTTTACGACGTTTCCATAAGGGGTTAAAGCACCAAAAAGCAGGCGCATCCTATGTTAAGTATGAACGTCGTGACCGCGTCGAATTTGAAACTTTTTACGTCGTTTGCGTAACTTGAATGGGGATTGACGTTCACGTCGAAAACACCGTCATATTTCGGAGCATGCGCACTGGGATACATTGACGGCCGGCGCATGCGCAGTACGTTCGACACGGGAACGCGCCTATTTTAAATACTACACGCCCCCTACCCGCCTAATTTGAATTACGCCGGCCCATTTACGCTACGCCGCCGCAACTTTATAAGCAAGTGCTTTGTGAATACAGCACTTGCGCCTAAAGTTGCGGCGGCGTAACATAAATGAGAAACGTTACGCCGGCCAAAAGAACCGCTCGCCATCCTGAATCTGGCCCATAGTGTCTACAAAATAGCATTTATTTTTACTAGTAATGGCGGCGATCTGCGATCTTTATCGGGAATGCGACATTATGGCGAAGACATCGGACACTTTTGACACTATTTTGAGACCATTGTCATTTGTACAGCAATCAGAGCTACAAATGGCCATTGATTACTGTATAAATTACACTGGCAGGGATGGGGTTAAACACTAGGGGGCGCTCAAGGAGTTAAGTGTGTCCTAGGGAGTGATTCTAACTGTATGGGGGGGGGGCTGGTCTCACTAGAACATGACAGAGATCACTGCTCCCGATGAAAGGGAACAGTAGATTCCTGTCATGTTGCTAGGCAGAACAGGTAAATCTCCCCGTTCTGCCTCTCCTCGGCGAACATCGAGTTTGCGGGGCACACTCCTGCGGCATGCGGCAGCAAATATAAAGGGATGTACAGGTACGCCCATTTGCCTGCCCCTGGCATTCTGCCAACATATGTCGGCTTTGTGGCAGACAGCAAGCGGTTAAAAATATATATAGAGATAGATAGATAGATAGATAGATAGATAGATAGATAGATAGATAGAGAGATAGAGAGATAGAGAGATAGATAGATAGAGAGATAGAGAGATAGAGAGATAGATAGATAGATAGATAGATAGATAGATAGATAGATAGATAGATAGAGAGATAGATAGAGAGATAGAGAGATAGATAGAGAGATAGATAGAGAGATAGATAGATAGATAGATAGATAGATAGATAGATAGATAGATAGATAGATAGATAGATAGATAGATAGATAGATAGATAGATAGAGAGATAGATAGATAGATAGATAGATAGATAGATAGATAGATAGATAGAGAGATAGAGAGATAGATAGATAGATAGATAGATAGAGAGATAGATAGATAGATAGATAGAGAGATAGATAGATAGATAGATAGATAGATAGATAGATAGATAGATAGATAGATAGATAGATATTTTTTACACTGTTCTTCAATTTCTTTATTTCTTTATCACTTTTATTCCTATTACAAGGAAAGTAAACATCCTTTGTAATAGAAATAAGGCCCTCTTTAACCGCTTAAGGACCACCCCACATATATATACCGCAGCAGGGCAGCCCTTTAAATGCAAAATCGCATATCTGTACATGATTTATTTATTTTTTTGGGGTCTGGGACGCGCGCGGAAGCCAATCAGCGGGTTTGATTGTTCCCGAGGCAGACAGAATGGAGGTCTGCCTATGTCAACAAGACAGATCGCCGTTTTGGCCGAGGGAAAGATGGAAATCTTGTGTTCTTGTTAAGCAGAAATGCAGATCTCTGGCTTCCCCCAATTAAACCATTCCCCACACACCTAAAGTATGACTTTTGGATAGAGGGGAGATGGATTAGAGCGCTGTCAGGTTTTTATTGCTGTCTGTGCCCCCATTAGGGTGATTTGCCCTCTCTGTTTGTCCTGTTTACCATTATCATTGAAAGTGAAATTAAAATAAAATCCCAAATTTAGGGTTATTCCCAGAAAAGTAATAGAGGGGAAACAAAGGTGTACACAGCCTATTGCATTAGGGTGTGCACCCCAAAGCTCAAATTATTGACAGTGTCAGCAGGGGCGGACTGACCATTGGGACTTTAGGGCACTGCCCGAGGGCCCCATGCCACTAGGGGGCCCCATCAGGGTTGCCAGGCATAATAAAACCAGGGACAGTATGTAAAAAATCTGTGTTTTTTTTACATCTGTCCCTGATATGTCTGAAACTGACATGATTTTGATGTGAAAATCCTAAATTTTAGCTGCCCTTCCTCTGCACTGCCTCCTGGCGTGGTGGCCATCTGTAAGCCCAGGGGCCCCATAATCTTCTATTGCCCGGGGGCCCCATGGGTTGTCAGTCCGCCCCTGAGTGTCAGTAAAGCAGTGGACAGCGTCAGTAGTACATAGATTGGTGTCAGTAGGGCAGAGGACGTTGTCAGTAGTTTTTTTTTTTTTCACTTTTATTTTTTTTAGTTACAATTTTTTCAGGAGCCCCATTAAGGGGCTTTGGTGAAATATCACAGGTCTAAACATTCTGCATCACACAGGGTTATTAGGGTGACATGAACTAGGCACACCTGGCACACCCTGTGCGCACGCCATTGGGGGTAAATCTTTCAATCAGGACACCAGTTTTGGTCTATGGGTCCCCAAGAGATTCCTTTAACTTTGAGGAATTTTTGCTTACTTCCTGTTTGGCTATGGGACAGGAAATTATTGGAAATCTCCCCAATGGGACAAAGATGGCAAAAATAAATCTGACAGGGGTTATAGCCCTCCCTTACTCCATCCAAAATGAAAAAAGTTGTGCGTATAGTTCTAGTCTAAAGTCATTGTAAACCTTAGTGTTTTTTCACCTTATTGCATCCTATGCACTCTCCTCCCCCGAGCCCCTGGTTTACTTACCTGAGCCCCGAACTTCCGTGGGCGCGATCCAGCGTCGCTTTCCAAATGGCTTGTCGGCTCTTTATTGGTTAGATTGATAGCAGCCCAGCCATTGGCTCCTGCTGCTGTTAATCAAATCCAATAATGTGGCGCGCCAGGGGCGGGGCCGAGTCATATACTCGGCGGCTATGGCCACCGACTGTATCACACGGGAGTGCGCCCGCAAGGTAACCCCCTCAGGAGAGAGCTTCCCAGAGGGGGTTAGCTCTTGTGGGGAGGAGCCCCGAGAGCCGTGGTGGGATACCAGAAGAGGAGGATTGAGCCCACTCTGTGCAAAACGAACTGCACAGTGGAGGTAAGTGACATGTTTGTTTAAAAAAAAAAAAAAAACTGAACCTATAGTACCACTCTAACCTATGATTAAGCCCCCCTGAGGGCTAAAAGATGTAAGCTGCTTGTTTTTTGGATTTTTTTTTTACCTCTGCCTATACCTAAATTGATTTCATGCCGTGAAGAATTCAAGATACAGATTGCATCTCTTTCAAATATTTTTAATTTTTTAATTATTGATTTAACATTTTAAAATACTAAATTAAAATTAATTAAAAAAAAAATATATATATATATAATATAATATAAAATATATATAAAATATATATAATATAAAAAAACTTCAAATCTGTGAGTAAAACCACAGAAATTATATTAGCGTCTGCCTCCAAACACCTGTCCTTGTGTTGGTGTCTCATCCACTATAAATTCTCTTTTACCTACAGAAACAGTCCATTGTCCTAGACAAAGCTGGCCTTCTGACTCTGACATTCCACCCGAACACAACGCCATTATTCCACCGATGTATGGACACACATATCATTGTACAGACTTGCTGGGATGGTTGGCAGCACAACATAAGTACAGTTACAGTAGACGGGGTCATATACAATACTTATCTGTGTATTGGCTATTGTGTGTTATATGGACAAAATTTAAATCAGACAGCACCGTTTTCTTTAAAGAGAACCTGTCATATGAAATGAAAATAATCTTCAGTTCAATTTGGGGAACTTCTTTCTGAGTTTTTGCATTAAAGTGTATCTCTAGGTCATTCTCATCCTTTTATTTTCCAATGATTTTTATTGTAGTAAGACACAAATAGTAAGAGCCGGTTCACACTGGGGCGGCACGACTTCGGGGGCAACTCGGCAAGGCGTCCTGAAGATGAGTTCAGAAGGGACTTGCAAAATGACTTCTGTATAGAAGTCAATGCAAGTCGCCCTCGAAGTCGTACAAGAACCTTTTTCTAAGTCAGAGCGACTTGCGTCACTCCTATTAGAACGGTTCTATTGAATAGAATGGGGCGCGACAAGTCTCCTGACAAGTCGCCCCAGTGTGAACCGACTCTTACAAACATTTGTTTAAGACAGAGGCTTGGATAAAACACAATAGAAAACTATATACAGTGCCTTGCGAAAGTATTCGGCCCCCTTGAACTTTGCGACCTTTTGCCACATTCCAGGCTTCAACCATAAATATATAAAACTGTAATTTTTTTGTGAAGAATCAACAACAAGTGGGACACAATCATGAAGTGGAACGAAATTTATTGGATATTTCAAACTTTTTTAACAAATAAAAAACTGAAAAATTGGGCGTGCAAAATTATTCAGTTAATACTTTGTAGCGCCACCTTTTGCTGCGATTACAGCTGTAAGTCGCTTGGGGTAGGTCTCTATCAGCTTTTCACATCGAGAGACTGAAATTTTTGCCCATTCCTCCTTGCAAAACAGCTCAAGCTCAATGAGGTTGGATGGAGAGCGTTTGTGAACAGCAGTTTTCAGTTCTTTCCACAGATTCCCGATTGGATTCAGGTCTGGACTTTGACTTGGCCATTCTAACACCTGGATATGTTTTTTTGTGAACCATTCCATTGTAGATTTTGCTTTATGTTTTGGATCATTGTCTTGTTGGAAGACATATCTCCGTCCCAGTCTCAGGTCTTTTGCAGACTCCATCAGGTTTTCTTCCAGAATGGTCCTGTATTTGGCTCCATCCATCTTCCCATCAATTTTAACCATCTTCCCTGTTCCTGCTGAAGAAAAGCAGGCCCAAACCATGATTCTGCCACCACCATGTTTCACAGTGGGGATGGGGTGTTCAGGGTGATGAGCTGTGTTGCTTTTACGCCAAACATAACGTTTTGCATTGTTGCCAAAAAATTGGATTTTGGTTTCATCTGACCAGAGCACCTTCTTCCACATGTTTGGTGTGTCTCCCAGGTGGCTTGTGGCAAACTTTAAACAACACTTTTTTGAATATCTTTAAAAAATGGCTTTCTTCTTGCCACTCTTCCATAAAGGCCAGATTTGTGCAGTATACAGGGACTGATTGTTGTCCTATGGACAGAGTCTCCCACCTCAGCTGTAGATCTCTGCAGTTCATCCAGAGTGATCATGGGCCTCTTGGCTGCATCTCTGATCAGTCTTCTCCTTGTATGAGCTGAAAGTTTAGAGGGACGGCCAGGTCTTCGTAGATTTGCAGTGGTCGGATACTCCTTCCATTTCAATATTATCGCTTGCACAGTGCTCCTTGGGATGTTTAAAGCTTGGGAAATCTTTTTGTATCCAAATCCGGCTTTAAACTTCTCCACGACAGTATCTCGGACCTGCCTGGTGAGTTCCTTGTGCTTCATCTTGCTCTCTGCGCTTTAAACGGACCTCTGAGACTATCAAAGTGCAGGTGCGTTTACACACATGTGGATTCTATTTATTATCATTAGTCATTTAGGTCAACATTGGATCTTTCAGAGATCCTCACTGAACTTCTGGAGAGAGTTTGCTGCACTGAAAGTAAAGGGGCTGAATAATTGTGCACGCCCAATTTTTCATTTTTTTCTTGGTTAAAAAAGTTTGA
The DNA here is from genome assembly GCA_029574335.1 of Rana kukunoris. NCBI lineage: Eukaryota > Metazoa > Chordata > Amphibia > Anura > Ranidae > Rana > Rana kukunoris. The sequence goes on along the minus strand of JAJQKJ010002470.1, from coordinate 143,396 downwards.
AATATCCAATAAATTTTGTTCCACTTCATGATTGTGTCCCACTTGTTGTTGATTCTTCACAAAAAAATTCAGTTTTATATCTTTATGTTTGAAGCCTGAAATGTGGCAAAAGTTTGCAAAGTTCAAGGGGGCCGAATACTTTCACAAGGCACTGTATGTGTAAAGCACAGCACACAATGTTGTAGCATAAAGATCAGTACACAATACGGGACCCCTGACTTTATACTTATTCAACATACCAGAATGGGGCTAGAGACTATTTGGCTTCAGAGTAAGAAGACCCAGTATTGGATAATTGCAATGTGCATAACCCAAAAAACTATCGTCAATAGGTTGCCAAAAGTATTGGGACGCTTGTCTTTACACGCACATGAACTTTAATGGCATCCCAGTCTTAGTCCATAGGGTTCATTATTGAGTTGGCCCTCCCTTTGCAGCGATAATAGCTTCAACTCTTCTGGGAAGGCCGTCCACAAGGTTTAGGTGTGTCTATTGGAATGTTTGACCATTTTTTTCAGAAGGGCATTTGTGAGGACAGGCAAATAATCCAAATAATCCTATCGGGTTTGAGGTGCAGGTCAGTCAAGGTCCTCTACCCCAAACTCGCTCACCCATGTCCTTGTGGACCTTGCTTTGTGCACTATTGCGCAGTCATGTTGGAACAGCCATACCCAAACTGTTCCCACAAAGTTGAGAGCATGAAATTGTTCAAAATGTCTTGGTATGCTGATGCCTTAAGAGTTCCCTTCACTGGAACTAAGGGGCCAAGCACAACCCCTGAAAAACAACCCCACGCCATAATCCCCCCTCCTCCGAAAGCAAGGTCCATAAACCTACTGCACTTAAGATTTTGGATCCTTGGCTTAAATATCTTATCACATTGCTTATCTTGTAGGATGCTGGCCAGTTTTTCATGGCGCATAATTCATAACAGTTTATTCTTGGTGGCAGCTATAGGAACTACTGAGGACTTTCATGCCTTGGCAATCATGGTTTTCACTGCCAAAACCATAAAATATATGAAAGTCTTGGTGTGTTTAGGGATATCTGCAATTGGTTTGATCGGGAGCGCCATTCCTGCATTTTTGGGTATGTTGACTACTTTCTCAACCTTTTTACCTTAGAGCAGGGGTGTCAAACTCTATTTCATTGTGGGCCACATCAGCATTATGATTGCCCTCAAAAGGGCCAGTTCTATCTGTAAGATTAGATGTCCAGTGCATCCCCTCCCCTTTACATTAGATGTCAAGAACCACCCCACCAATAGAAGTTGAGTCCCTTACATCACAGTGCACCCCCTTTGGCCCACTGACCTTTTGTTTGACATCTGTGCCCTAGAGGAACTCCTAAAGTAATTTTCATGTCTTAGGGAACTCTTACTAAACCAATCATCGGGGGTCAATAGGAAAAATGTCCCTTACACTGGTGGTCAGTATTAAGAATGCCCCCCCTTACATTGGTGGTCTGAGTGCCAACCTTAGAGACACCTAAAAAGCCCATTGGTATCCTACTGCTGGCTTTGTTAAGTGGCCCTGGCCGAAATGATGCAGGCATCATCAGCCACAGCTCAAGGAACCCCTACCAACCCTGGTTGAGAAATGCTCCTCTAGGCAAATCCTTTTTTTTTTTTTTTTTTCATTTTGGATAGAGTAAAGGAGGAGTATGAACCCTGTCCGATTCTTTTTTGCCATCTGTGCCCAATTGTAGAGATTTCCCTTGACTTCCTGTCCTATAGCCAAAACAGGAAGTGAGAGGACAGCCCTGCAAATTAAGCAAATCTCTTGGGGCCAGAACTAGTGTCCCCATTGGAAGAATTCCCCTCTATTACTTTTCTGGGGACAAGCCAAAATTTGGTGTTTTCTTTCACTTTTACTTTTAATGATAACGGTAATCAGAACTAATAGAGTGGGAATCTCATACATAGGGGACAGAGACAGCAATAAAAACTGACAAGCGTTCTAATTCCTCTGTACTCTGTCAAAAAAAAAAAAAACCTTTGCCTTTGGTTTTACTTTAAGTTCCAATGTTATCAGCTGTAAGCTAACCTTCGTTGTTTCTGATTTCCTATAGACTGGTGCTTGGGGAACGTTGGGCACGATTAAGCCTTTGAAGAATTTTGAACCTGAGCTCAATGTAGACAGACTCAATGACATCCTTACAAATAAAGGTAACTTTTTTTTTTATCTGTGAGCTACTAGTGACTATATGAACAGAATAAACCTTGTGCACTATTGTTTTCTAACCTGTGAACTTACCTTACTTGGTCATGTTGGCCCAAGTTTCTTGGAGTAGATTCACGATTACTTACAATGGTCAATGGGATACACAAAACCCAACATGTCCGACCTGCCTCCTTCTACCACTCCTGTCTCGCTATCAGATCCAAATGTATATAAGTGGTTAAATTATAAGATAAATAAAAAATTAAATACAATGTAAAGCCTAACCATGGGCTGAACCCAAGAGCAGTGGCGGCTGGTGCTCCAAATTTTTTTGGGGGGGAGCAACCTGAAAAAACAACAACAATTGCAGCCTCACTATGCCCATCAAACGCATCCACTCCCATCAAACGTAGCCACTGTGCCATCAAGCCACTGTGCCCCATCAAAGGCAGCCACTGTGCCCCATCAAAGGCAGCCACTGTGCCCCATCACAGGCAGCCAGATTGCCCCATCAAAGGCAGCCAGATTGCCCAATCAAAGGCAGCCAGATTGCCCAATCAAAGGCAGCCAGATTGCCCAATCAAAGGCAGCCAGATTGCCCCATCAAAGGCAGCCAGTATGCCCCATCAAATCTTGCCATTGTGACCCCCCCACCCGGCACTTACCTGTCTCGGGTCAACGCCAGTGGCGGCTGGTGCTCAAAATTTTTGGGGGCGCAAACCGAAAAAAAAAAATTGCTGCCTTACTGTACCTATCAAATGCAGCCACTGTGACATCAAACACAGCCACTGTGCCATGCCATCAAACGAGCCACTGTGCTATCAATTGTCACCACTGTGCCATGCCATTAAACACAGTCACTGTGCCATGCCATCAAACACAACCACTGTGCCATCATCTGTCACCACTGTGCCATGCCATCAAATGCAGGCAATATGCCATCAAACGCAACCACTGTGCCATGCCATCAAAACGCAGCCACCGTGCCATCAAAACGCAGCCACTGTGCCATGCCATCAAAACGCAGCCACTGTGCCATGCCATCAAAACACAGCCACTGTGCCATCAATTGTCGCCACTGTGCCCACAATTGTCGCCACTGTGCCCCCAATTGTCGCCACTGTGCCCCCAATTGTCGCAACTGTGCCCCCAATTGTCGCCACTGTGCCCCCAATTGTCGCCACCGTGCCCCCAATTGTCGCCACCGTGCCCATTACCCCCTGGCACTTGCCTTTCTGGCTTCTACCGTCCCACCCTCGATGACGCTTCAGCCAACCAGGTTACTGATTACCAGAATTGGGTTACCGGATTGGCTGAGACGCCTGTCAGTCTTATCCTCGGAACGCACGGCCGGTACCTCCCGAGGATAAGCTTCAGGAAGCCGACTACAGCCTCAGGGCTGTACTCGGAGAGCCTATCAGAGCCAGCGGCTCTGATAGGCACTTCCACACAGCCATTCAGCTGCCGCTATTCAGCTGACCGGCCCTCAATGTCCGGTCAGCTGAATAGTGGGCAGCAGTGGCGAAAATATACAGATTCCTACAGTGTATAAATCTGATTATTTTACTGGCTGTGAGCGATCCAGAGGGGGCGGCGCTCCGGCGTCCCTATGGACGCACCGCCACTGGTCAACGCTGTCCTCCACTCTCCCTACGAGTCCTCGATGTTTTCTCCTTTCCTCTTCATGTCATCTCTGCTGTGATTGGACGCCTGTACTAGGCCACAACACCGCCTACTTTTTTTTCTGCACCTCACTGCATTAGCTATGTCTTTTGGCCGAGATGGTGCAAGTTTTGTTGCCAGGCCACAAGGCCTAGCCTTTGTTCTGCACATTGGCACCTTTATTTATTTTTTGCCTCACGTGTTCGTCACTGCACTGCAAACTTTTTATGTGTGTTTTTTTCACTCGCTAAGGTTGACAGGTCTTCAGACCTGCCCTGGACTCTTGGTGGAAGTTGTGTGGCCCTTAGGTTCCTTCCTCTTCTGACTGGGGGTCTCTCTTCGAGAGAGCCCCTTACCTAGAACTCCGTGGCCAGCTTTGGCTATCCACGAAGAGACGGGTCCACTAGGCCTTTTGACTAGGTGGATCAAAGTGCCTTACCCCATCAGGAGTCTTGCTCCCTGGGGGCCCAGGGAGGTTCCTCCCCTTTAGAAGTTCCTATTAATTGGGTGGATGCTTTCAGAGTTCTGAAATAAGGATTCATATTTTATAGTAAACAACTCCTTTTTAAAGATGTTTTTTTCTCCCATGTGTGTATCTTTTTATCTGTCTAGTTTGCATGTTAATAAAATGTGAACCTGCAATAATTCTGTTTGTACGTTGATAGGTAGCCAGCAAACAATCAGTGGCATTGTCACCGGGCTTGACAATGAACAAAGGCAAGAGGTCATTCGCATATACAAGGAAGAATTACAGCAGGTATGGCTAGTAATAAATCTATAATACATCTTGGATTGTAAGCTCTTATGAGCAGGGCCCTTAACCCTTTTATATTTTATTGTATAGTAACGGTAATGGCTTCCTTTCATATTGTAAACTGTTGGCGCTATATAAATCCCATATAATAATGTTAATAATTTTACTTCAGTGGTGTCTTACACACCTATTGGGTGGCCATGGAACTGTGGATATCTCCATGTAGTAAGATACTCTAACTGCCTGGCCTGCTAGAATGTGGGGGCCAGGGCCATCTTTAATATTGATAGGACCCTGGACAAAAATTTTCGTGGGCCCCCCAAATGCTCTTAGACATATAACAAATAGCAAGAAGACTCAAAATCAGTTTACTGCAGCAGATCAGGCAGCAATTGCAATTGTCTAGTAAAGGCGATGACCAGAGACTGAAGATCTAGTACAGGAGATGACCAGAGACTGCGGATCTAGTACAGGAGATGACCAGAGACTGGGGATCTAGTACAGGAGATGGCCAGAGACTGAGGATCTAGTACAGGAGATGACCAGAGACTGCGGATCTAGTACAGGAGATGACCAGAGACTGGGGATCTAGTACAGGAGATGGCCAGAGACTGAGGATCTAGTACAGGAGATGACCAGAGACTGCGGATCTAGTACAGGAGATGGCCAGAGACTGCGGATCTAGTACAGGAGATGACCAGAGACTGCGGATCTAGTACAGGAGATGACCAGAGACTGGGGATCTAGTACAGGAGATGGCCAGAGACTGAGGATCTAGTACAGGAGATGACCAGAGACTGCGGATCTAGTACAGGAGATGACCAGAGACTGCGGATCTAGTACAGGAGATGACCAGAGACTGCGGATTTAGTACAGGAGATGACCAGAGACTGGGGATCTAGTACAGGAGATGGCCAGAGACTGAGGATCTAGTACAGGAGATGACCAGAGACTGCGGATCTAGTACAGGAGATGACCAGAGACTGGGGATCTAGTACAGGAGATGGCCAGAGACTGAGGATCTAGTACAGGAGATGACCAGAGACTGAGGATCTAGTACAGGAGATGACCAGAGACTGCGGATCTAGTACAGGAGATGACCAGAGACTGGGGATCTAGTACAGGAGATGGCCAGAGACTGAGGATCTAGTACAGGAGATGACCAGAGACTGCGGATCTAGTACAGGAGATGACCAGAGACTGCGGATCTAGTACAGGAGATGACCAGAGACTGCGGATTTAGTACAGGAGATGACCAGAGACTGGGGATCTAGTACAGGAGATGGCCAGAGACTGAGGATCTAGTACAGGAGATGGCCAGAGACTGAGGATCTAGTACATGAGATGACCAGAGACTGAGGATCTAGTACAGGAGATGGCCAGAGACTGAGGATCTAGTACAGGAGATGACCAGAGACTGCGGATCTAGTACAGGAGATGACCAGAGACCGAGGATCTAGTAAAAGAGATGACCAGAGACTGAGGGCCAGATTCTCATATATATTCGGCGGCGTAGCGTAAGCCATTTACACTACGCCGCCGCTGCGTACTAGAGCAAGTGCTTTATTCTCAAAGCACTTGCTCCGTAGTTTGCGTTGGCGTCTCGTAAATCGCCAAGCGTAAACCCGCGCAATTCAAATGGGGCGGCTTGTATTTAAATTAAGCGCGCCCCCGCGTCGAACGAACTGCGCATGCGCCGGCCGGGGAAAAAGCCCAGTGCGCATGCTCCAAAGGACGTCACATTTTCTCAATGTAAACGACGTAATCGCAGCGTACGCCAGCCCCATTGAGAATCGACGTACGCAAACGACGTAAACGACGCACAACACGACGCGGTCCCGAGGCCATACTTAACATGGCATCCGACGGGACACAACGGCATCCGACGGGACCTCGTAAGGTTACTCCACATAGAAGCTGGGGTAACCTTACGCGAACGAAAACGACGTACGCGACGATGGGGCGGCGTAAAAGCGATCGAGAATCGGCGTACTACTTCATTTGCATATGCAAATGAAAAAACAACGTGAAGGCCACCTAGTGGCCGGAGTTGTCATTACACCTACGATCCGAAAGTGTAATGCTTTTACACTTGTCGGATGTAGAAGCGTATCTATGCAAAAGTGATGCTAAGCATCACGCGCATAGATACGAGGACAAAAAAAAGGCGTTACGACGGGGTATCTGAGATACTCCGTCATAACGCCTCTGAGAATCTGGCCCTGAGAATTTAGTACAGGAGATGACCAAAGACTGGGAATCTAGTACAGGAGATGACCAGAGACTGCGGATCTAGTACAAGAGATGACCAAAGACTGAGGATCTAGTACAGGAGATGACCAGAGACTGAGGATCTAGTACAGGAGATGACCAGAGACTGAGGATCTATTACATTTACAGGAGATGACCAGAGACTGTGGATTTAGTACAGGAGAGGATCAACTAGTAACCATTTAAAAATGTTACCTATCAGCAATGTGCAGCTATACTGTCCATAAACAAGAGGTCAGGGCTAGGATAACAGTCCACAAGCACTCTATAGAGAGAAGAACCTACCTTCCCAGCTGGGCTCACCACCCCCTCCCATAGATCCAGGTTCTGGTCCCTCAGGGGTCCAGGAATGGTGCTCTTAGAGGTCTGGAGGCAGGCCCCGACAATGACAGGGCCCAGGGCAGCTGTCCCTTTAGCCCTGCGTTAAAGAAGCCCGGCAGGGGCCATGATCTTCCCCTGATACAGGAACATTTTGATCCTTCCTTCTGCTTCATCTTCTTGTATGAGGAGCACCTTTAACTACCTGAGCTGCCTGTTGCCCTGTCCCTCATGATCAGACATGTAACTTGGCATTAAGTCACAAGGTGAGGGGCAACCTAACAAGAAGCTGGCAAGTGTCTATAACTGGCAATATATAGAGCTGACCCAGAGAGGATAACTAAACTGGAGTTTTCCTAAAAGTGTATTGAAATATATATTTCTATATTGGCAGGACTTGGAGGAGAACATTAAGAAGACTCTCTCAGGAGATCTGGAGAGGCTAATTGTAGGTTTACTGAAGACCCCGGCTGTATACGATGCTCAGGAGCTGAAATCAGCAATGAAGGTGATTTATTTTCACAATGTACAGTATAAGATTTCCTATCATCTGTGCCCAGTCTTGCCACAAAGAGTTAAACCAGCTCTGAGCAATCCTCTTTTCTTTTTTCAGTGAGATAAACGGACAAACAGGAGAAAACTTTTGTCCGTTCTTTCCCCCCTTGCTGTGAGTGACAGGTTATTTACATATCTCATGCACTAGCCTGAGACAGGCATTATTTTTTAATTCCCACTCCTTTTCTGAAGTCACGTGGTTACTTTTCTGGATTTTGACTGTGTGTTAGTGATCATAGCAGAATTTAGTGTAAGGGATACACATGAGAAAATGCATATTCACAAGGGGAGTGTGGGAGGGTGGGGAGTCTACTGACATCAAGACTCCCCCCACTGAGCTCCAGACAACAGACCCACCCACAGAATCTGCAGTTTTTCAGTTCTTATAACAGACAGAGGGGAGACATTTGACAGGTGAGGATACATGCAGGAGGCGTCTATATCCTTATAGATCAGCACTGTGGCAGTAGTTTAGAAAGGATGAGAAAACCCTACAAAAAACTCCTAAGACACATAACCACAGCTGCGAGGTGCCTGATAGCACTCCATTGGAAAAAAACGGTGCCCCCATCCCAAGAGGCCCTCTATGCTAGGGTCAAGGATGTAGAACTTATGAAAAAGATGACGGCTAGGATTCGGGACAGGTTGGAGGATCATGATCTGGTCTGGGAGATGTGGCATGTAGAGGAGGACTCGCCGTGAGCCGACGACAGGTCACCGAGGTACAACACTACCCCCGCCCTTCTTGCCTGCCTCCCCCCCCCCCTCTTTCGTTTTTCTTTTTTTTCCCTTCTCTCTCGCCTCTCTTTCTCAATCCCCTCCCCTCGCCCCATCCCCTCTTTCTTCTTTCCCCCTTCTTTGATATATGGCTGTTTTACAAGTTACTGATCGTACAAATAACTATGGAACCACTGTGTAAGCTAAGGTGACCAGATTTTTTAAATGAAATCCGGGGACATATTTTTTTTTACTAGTAATGGCGGCAATCAGCGACTCTGGCCACCGCCCCCACCCGCCTTACAGCTTGTCAAGTCTCACTTTCTGGGCCCTGGCTACTACTGGGTGGGGAGCGGAGGAAGATCACTCCGCTAGGGAATGCAAGGAGACGAGCATCCGGCGGGCGGCTGGCCGGGACTTGAGCCAAGGCAGAAGAACATGCGAGCGGAGCTGAATAGGCATGCACCCGAAACCAAAGAAATATTCTCTCCGCTCCGACCAGCACATGATCATCAGAAACGGGCACAGATAATGGAAAAAAATACACCACCCCCCTAAGCTGGTAGGAGCGAGGGGGGGGGGGGTGTAATTCAGAATTTTTTTTTTTTATTCTGCACTGTCTTTGAAATCGCCCCAGCCCCTGTTCAAATCCAATCCGGGGACAAAACCAGGGACAGAATTGGTCCGGGGACAGTGTCCTCAATTCGGGGACTGTCCCCTGAAACCGGGGATGTCTGGTCACCCTAGTGTAAGCTCATTAAGCTGGAATTTTGTACCTCCTCTTTTCTCTTACACCTGATATGCTGTTATATTTTGTATTGACCTTTTAAGGAAAAAATAAATAAAAAACTGCTATTTGAAAAAAAAAAAGAAAGGATGGGTTTATACTAAGGGCCAGATTCACGTAGGCTTACGACGGGCGTATCTACTGACACACTGTCGTAAGTCCTACTCTGAGCCGTCGCACATTTAAGCGTATGCTCATATTGAGATACGCTTAAATGTTGCTAAGATACGCCATCGTATCTCAGGCGGGGTACACACGACCGAGGTTCTCGCTGGAAACCAGCGAGAACCTCGCTGGAAGCTGCATTCCAGCGAGAACCTCGGCCGTGTGTACGCTCCTGGCTCGCCCCGCCCGTCGGGAATCCCGTCGAGCGAAAAGAGAGCACGCTCTCTTTTTGCTCGACGGCCCGCCTGGATGAATGGCTGGTTGCCATTCCCGACGGGCGGGTCGCCGATTTCGACGGCCGGCAGAGAACCTCGACGGGCGGAACGATGTGTTCTGCCTGTCGAGGTTCTCTGCCGTGTGTACACGGCCTTAGATGCATATTTTATGCTGGCCGCTAGGTGGCGTTCCCATGTAAATTATGCAAATGAGCAGATACGCCGATTCCCGAAGGTGCGCCCGGCCTGCGTATCAGTTTACGTAGTTTCCGTAAGACTTACGCCCGGCGTATAGATACCCCTGCTATAGCAGGCGCAGCCAATGTTAAGTATAGACGTCGGGACCTCGTCGTATTGGACGTAAGTTACGTCGTTTGCGTAAGTCGATTCAGGATGGAGCTGGCGTAAAGTTACGTTTACGTCGCTTTCATTGACAAGAAGCGACGTGATTTGGAGCATGCGCACCTGGGATCTAGTCACGGCGGCGCATGCGCAGTTCGTTCGGCGGGGGGGCCCCTGATTTAAATTCTACACGCCCCCTACCCGCCTATTTTGCTATACGCCGGGTCATTTACGCTACGCCGCCGCAACTTTACAGGCAAGTGCTTTGTGAATAAAGCACTTGTCTGAAAAACTTGCGGCAGCGTAACATAAATGAGATACGTTACGCCGGAAAAAAGATACGCTCTCGTACCTGAATCCAGCCCTAAGTCTACAATTAAAAGAGGTTGTAAAGGTACATGTTTTTTCACCCTAATGCATTCAATGCATTAAGGTGAAAAAATATCCAAGGATTAGCGACCAGCAGCCCCCCCCCCCCCTTTTTACTTACCTGACCCCTCAAAAGTCCAACGCTTTGAACGCAATGGCGTTGATTGATAGCAGTGCAGCCATTGGCTCCCACTGCTATCAATCAAATCAATGACTCGGCATGCTGGGGGGCGGGGACAAGTGATGCAGTCGGCAGTTGTAGCCGCCGGCTGTGTCACGAGAGGGCGCCCGCAAGCCCGCCTGCAACTTATTCAATGTTGTGTTCAGACAATAAAAACCTGCCCACAATGTATTGTGGATGTATAAAGCTACTATGTCTATGGTGGTGCATGCTGAGAGATTTGAGCACTTCCAGGAAGATCTGAAAAGGGGTTAAAATAGTGGTAACCAGCAGGGCTTTTTTTTTCCACCCTTCTGAGCCACTTCTTGTCTCCAAACCCTACCCACCTCCCTGTACCGTTCCTTGGTTCCACCCCCACCCACCTCCGAGTACCGTTCCTTGATCCCACCTCCGAGTACTGTTCCTTGGTTCCACCTCCAAGCACCATTCCTTGTTCCACCCCAACCCACCTCTGAGCACTGTTCCTTGGTTCCACCCCCCTACCCATCTCCCAGTAGTGCCCCTTTTAACCACTTAAGCCCCAGACCAAAATGCTGCTAAAGGACCAGGCCCCTTTTTGCAATTCGGCACTGCCTCACTTTAACTGACAATTGCGCGGTCGTGCGACGTGGCTCCCAAACAAAATTGGCGTCCTTTTTTCCACACAAATAGAGCTTTCTTTTGATGGTATTTGATCACCCCTGCGGTTTTTATTTTTTGCGCTATAAACAAAAATAGAGCGACCATTTGAAAAAAATTCAATATTTTTACTTTTTGCTGTAATAAATATCCCCCAAAAATATATAAAAAAAAAATATTTTTTCCCCCAGTTTAGGGCGATACGTATTCTTCTACCTATTTTTGGTAAAAAAAATCGCAATAAGCGTTTATCGGTTGGTTTGCGCAAAATTTATAGTGTTTACAAAATAAGGGATAGTTTTATAATTTTTTTTTTTACTACTAATGGTGCCGATTAGCGATTTTTTCCGTGACTGCGACATTATGGCGGACACTTCGGACAATTTTGACACATTTTTGGGACAATTGTCATTTTCACAGCATAAAATGCATTTAAATTGCATTGTTTATTGTGAAAATGACAGTTGCAGTTTGGGAGTTAACCACAAGGGGGCGCTGAAGGGGTTATGTTGGACCTCATCTCCGTTTACAACTGTAGGGGGGTGTGGCTGTAGGTGTGACATCATCGATGACGCCACCACAGTGAAGGACGGGGAATCCGTGTTTACACACGGCTCTCCCCGTTCTTCAGCTCCGAGGACCGATCGCCGCACTCCAGCGGCGATCGGGTCCGCAAGTCCCGTAGCTTCGGACCTGGTCACGGGAGCCCGTGACCCACGGCTGGGCTATAGTACAGGACGTACCTGTACGTGGATGTGCCCAGCCGTGCCATTCTGCCAACGTATATGTGCAGGAGGCAGTCCTTAAGTGGTTAAAGAATACAGAGCCAAGTATCATTTTGTAGTGCTAAATCATTTACAGATCTACAAAAAGAAAAGTAGTAAAATAGACCACTCACATCCAGCACCGATAGACCCGCCCTCACCAGCAATAATAGATTCACCCAGAAACCCCCACAACAAAATACCACCCCTGCGGCAGCAAAAGATCTTCTAGCAGCCAGCAACTCGTAGCAACAATAGACCTCCCCAGCAGAAATAGACTTCCTCCCTCAACAGTAGATCTCTTCCAGCAACAATTGACCACTAGCAACAATAGACCTCCCCAGCAGCAATAGACCCCCTCCCTCAACAGTAGATCTCTTCCAGCAACAATTGACCACTAGCAACAATAGACCTCCCCAGAATGTCACGTACCTGGTGCTGAGCAGAGCCTGACGTGCGGGAGTGGCCACTCTTGCTCCTCTGACCCCGGAACCCCTGGTAGTTCAGACAGGAGGTACTGGAGTCTAGAGTCACACTAGCGCCTGGCGGGGATGTCGTGCAGACACGGTATCAGTCTTACTGGAGGTATGCTGTAGCACTGATGCCGACAGGTAATTGAAGCTAGTGCGGATGTCTGGCAGGTAGCAGGAGGAAGGTGTTCTGTAGTACGGGTGCTGACAGGCAACTGGAGCTGGTGCAGATGACTGGCAGACAGCGGGAGGAAGGTGTCTTGTAGTACGGATGCTGGCAGGTAACCGGAGCTGGTGCAGATGGCTGGCAGACAGCAGGAGGAAGGTGTTCTGTAGTACGGATGCTGACAGGAAACTGGAGCTGGTACAGATGACTGGCAGACAGCAGGAGGAAGGTGTCTTGTAGTACAGATACCGGCAGGTAACTGGAGCTGGTGCAGATGGCTGGCAGACAGCAGGAGGAAGGTGTCCTGTAGTACGGATGCAGACGGATCAGGTTCAGGGATAAGGCAGCAGCAGAGTCGTGATTCAAGCCGGGTCGGCAACAGGCAGGCGGTCACTGGTACAGGGCAAGGCAGAGGCAGCGTCAGACAGTCCGAGGTCAGGGCGGGCAGCAATCAGAAGGGTCAAGACAAGCCGGGATCACGGAACAGGAGTCAATCAGGTAACGGGTCTCAGGCAGGTATCAGGAACGCTGATGATCGAGCAGCAAGAGGCCATGGGAAGAGCTCCCTTAAATAGCCTGGACTGGCGCCAAAATGGCGTCCTCACGTGCCCGCGCGCCGCTGCCGCGAATGCGCGCTCCCGTGCGCGCCGACGTGCCGCGCGTGCGCGTGCCCGTGCGCGTGCACGTCGAAGTGCCGCGAATGCGCGTTCCCGGCGCCCCTGTGCGCGCCGTTGCAACGCTAGCGCCACCTGGTGGTCGGCCACGACCATGACATTGCCCCCTCCCAATGGGCAGCCTCCGGATGCCCAACTGGGCCATCTTAAGTGGATGAGCGTCCTTGAAAGACCGGACCAGTCTCTTAGCGTGGATATTACGCTCAGGTTCCCACGAATTTTCTTCAGGGCCATAACCCTTCCATTTTACCAAGAACTGGACCTGGTTGTGCCTTCTCCTGCAGTCTACAATAGACTCCACCTCGAATTCTTCCTCTCCATTCACTAAGACCGGCTCGGGCGGGTCGGTGCTTCGTCCCGGGAAGGGATTAGCAACATCAGGTTTGAGGAGGGAGACATGGAAGACTGGATGAACGCGGAGTGAGTCTGGCAGTTCTAGCTCGTAGGCCACACTATTAATCCTCCTCTTGATCGGAAAGGGCCCCATAAATTTAGGTCCTAGTTTCTTAGATGGGCAGGAAAGTTTCAAATTAATGGTGGACAACCACACCAGGTCTCCGGGTTCCAGATTGAGTTCACCCCTCCGCTTCTTATCAAAGATCTCTTTATTGTGCTCCTGAGTCCTTGCCATGGTTCCTTGCAGTAGCTTGTTGTTAGTGCTAAAGAAGTTTAATGTCTCTTGTACGGCAGGCACCGCACACTCCGGAGCACAGTTAGGCAGAAATGATGGGTGGTAACCATAATTCGCATAGAAGGGAGATTGCTTAGTAGCAGAGTGGACTGAATTATTATATGCAAATTCGGCCAGCGGTAATAGAGAGGCCCAATCTTCCTGAGAGAACGAAGAGAAACAACGTAAGTATTGCTCTAGTGTCTGGTTTGTCCTCTCGGTCTGGCCGTTCGACTGAGGGTGATAGGCGGATGAGAAGGACAGCCCAATCTTGAGGGATTTGCAGAGTGCCCTCCAGAACCTGGAGGTGAATTGCACCCCCCGGTCAGAAACGATATCTGCAGGAATACCGTGGAGCCGCACAACTTCTTTAATAAAGATCTTGGCAGTCTCTGGGGCAGAGGGTGTACCCTTCATGGGCAGAAAATGTGCCATCTTGGATAGTCTATCTACTGTTACGAAGATAGTCGTGAACCCTTCGGAGGGTGGCAGTTCAACAATAAAATCCATGGAGATCATTTGCCATGGTCTCTCTGGTACGGGTAAAGGCCTTAACAATCCCCAAGCTCTGGATTTGCTCCCTTTATTGCGGATGCACGTGGTGCACGATTCCACATAGCTTCTGCAGTCCTTTACAAGTTGGGGCCACCAGAACGTGCGCTGTAGAAGTTCCGAAGTCTTTTGTGCCCCAAAGTGACCAGCCAGTACATGATCATGGCAGAGGCTCAGGACAGTGACCCGCAAATCCTCGGGTACAAAGATTTTGTTGCCATGCCATAACAGACCGTCCCGAATCTGCAGATCTGTGTCCGAGGGAGAGGGAATTCCTGCAGAGGCTTGCTTGATTCGAGCCACTAGGTCGTCTTGCAACAACAGAAAATTCCCAGAGGATAGGATAGTGTCTGGAGGAGCGGAAGTTTCAGGATCGCAATACATCCGCGAAAGGGCGTCGGGTTTGGTGTTCTTAGATCCAGGCCTATAGGTTATGTGGAAGGTAAACCTGGTAAAGAAAAGTGCCCATCTGGCCTGTCGTGGCCTTAGCCTTTTAGCTACCTTCAGGTATTCCAGGTTTTTATGGTCCGTATAGACCAGGATCGGATGAGCTGCACCTTCCAACAGGTACCGCCACTCTTCCAGTGCGGCTTTAATCGCTAAGAGTTCTCGGTCCCCCACATCGTAGTTCTTTTCCGCGTCGGACAATTTTCGAGAGAAAAAGGCGACCGGATGCAGAAGAGCCTTTGGCCCCTGTCTCTGGGAAAGAACAGCTCCCACTGCCGTTTCCGAAGCATCCACCTCCAGGATGTAGGGCAGACTGGCGTCAGGGTGTTTAAGGACAGGTGCCGATGTAAACAACTTCTTCAGGGTCTCGAAAGCTACCTGGGCCTCTGGAGACCATCGGAAACGGACAGTTTGTTTGGTCAGGCTGGTTATAGGAGATATAATGCCGGAAAATCCCTTGATAAACTTCCTATAAAAGTTCGCAAATCCGATGAACCGTTGTATACCTTTCTTGTCTGAGGGTGCGGGCCAATCAAGAATTGCTGCGACCTTTTGTGGGTCCATCTCGATACCTTTTACGGAAATGATCAGACCTAGAAATTGTATGCTCACACGTTCGAATTCGCACTTTTCAGGCTTGGCATAAAGTCCGTGAGTTCGAAGTCGCCTGAGGACTTTCTTAACGTGTTCCCGATGCCTGTCAATAGAAGGGGAAAAGATAAGGATGTCGTCAAGATATACCACAACAAACAGATCCAGATAGTCTCTAAAGATGTCATTCACGAAGTGCTGAAATGTAGCGGGGGCGTTACAGAGTCCGAATGGCATCACCAGGTATTCGAAATGGCCAAAGCGGGTGCGGAAGGCAGTTTTCCACTCATCGCCGTCCCGAATTCGTACCAAGTTATAGGCCCCCCGCAGATCGAGTTTCGTGAAGATGACTGCGGCTCCAAGTCTCTGAAATAATTCCGGTACCAAGGGAAGGGGGTACCGATTTTTGATCGTCACCTTGTTAAGCTCACGGTAATCCACACAAGGGCGGAGTGTATGATCTTTTTTTTCGACAAAAAAAATTCCTGCTCCTGCTGGTGAGGTGGAGGGGCGGATAAACCCCTTCTTAAGATTGTCATCAAGGTAGGTCTTCAAATTCTCCAGCTCCAGTTCCGTCAGGGGAAAAATCCTGCCGAAGGGGACTTCAGCCCCAGGGAGAAGCTCAATTGGGCAGTCATAGGGCCGGTGCGGAGGAAGGGTGTCAGCCCCTTTTTTACTAAATACGTCCAGGAATTCATGGTACTCTTCGGGGACGGCTTGGCGGGTTTCAATGTCAGAGTCCATGCAAAGCAGAGAGGGGGAACAGGAGGTCACTTGCAGGCAGTGTAGTTGGCAGTAGGCGGAACTAAAACGAATCTCCCGGTAGTCCAGTCTATTTGTGGGTTGTGAGCCCGGAGCCAGGGCATACCCAGAATTATGGGGAATAAAGGGGACACAATAACATCCAGGCACAGAAATTCCCGATGAGAGTCTAAGATAGTGGTGGCGATAGGTACAGTTTCTTGGGTAACAGGGCCGGATCTTAGAGCTGACCCATCAGCCAGGTGCACAGACAGTCCCACAGCTCTTGGGCGCAACGGAATCTGGTGTAGGGTGGCAAAGGCAGAGTCCATGAAGCAGCTGCAGGCCCCAGAATCAAGTATGGCGCTGGTCCGGATGACCCCTCCTGGAAGCTGGAACAAGACAGGAACAGCCAGGTGAGTAGAATTGTTGAGGACAACAGGTGTATGGACAGAGGACAAGGAAGTGGACTTACGGGACTTTGCTGGGCAGGTCCTCACATAGTGGCCGGGCTCTCCGCAGTAGAGGCACAAGTTGTTGATTCGGCGACGAAGTCGTTCCTCGGATGTGAGGGATGGACGAATCAGACCCAGCTGCATAGGTTCTGGCATGTCTCTGGAGGAGGGAAGCGAGGCAGAAGGAATCGGATTAGGAAAGGTAGGGACCCTAGGCAGCATCCATGTTGGACGGGTCGGACCTGTGGTACGTTCAGTCCTGCGCTCCCTTAGGCGCCGATCAATCTGGATGGCTAGATTAATAAGAGCTTCCAGAGTTCCAGGGACCCCCACTCGAGCAAGCTCGTCCTTAAGTGTCTCAGAGAGGCCAAGACGAAACTGGTAGCAGAGGGCCGCGTCGTTCCAGTTAGTGTCCGCACTCCACCTTCTGAACTCGGATACATAGTCCTCTGCAGGTCTGCGACCCTGCTGGAGGGCGTGCAAAGCGGCCTCCGCTGTAGCGGCCTGGTGAGGGTCCTCGTACAGCAAGGACATGGCCTGAAAAAACGTATCTAGACGGTCAAGACATAAGTCCTTTTGCTCCAAGAGCCGGTGGGCCCAGGCCTGCGGTTCGCTGGTTAGCAGAGAAATGACAAACCCGACCTTGGTGGCCTCTACTGAGAAGGTTCGAGGCTGGAGTGCAAAATATAGTTCACATGCATTCCGGAAGGCCCTATACTTGCTTCTTTCCCCGGAAAATCTCTCTGGCATGGGTACTTTGGGCTCAGGTGGTAGCATGATGACAGAGGGAGAAGAAGAAGTACCCGAAGCGGAAGTAGAGGAGGTTGCGGACAAGGCCTGGACGCGGTCTTCAAGTCGGGTGTAGCCTTCTTGCAGGGCCCTGACTGCTTGTGTTAAGCCATCCAAATGGTGACAGAGTTCAGACATAGGGTCCACTCCCTGTGCAGGCTCAGACATGGCTGCTCGATACTGTCACGTACCTGGTGCTGAGCAGAGCCTGACGTGCGGGAGTGGCCACTCTTGCTCCTCTGACCCCGGAACCCCTGGTAGTTCAGACAGGAGGTACTGGAGTCTAGAGTCACACTAGCGCCTGGCGGGGATGTCGTGCAGACACGGTATCAGTCTTACTGGAGGTATGCTGTAGCACTGATGCCGACAGGTAATTGAAGCTAGTGCGGATGTCTGGCAGGTAGCAGGAGGAAGGTGTTCTGTAGTACGGGTGCTGACAGGCAACTGGAGCTGGTGCAGATGACTGGCAGACAGCGGGAGGAAGGTGTCTTGTAGTACGGATGCTGGCAGGTAACCGGAGCTGGTGCAGATGGCTGGCAGACAGCAGGAGGAAGGTGTTCTGTAGTACGGATGCTGACAGGAAACTGGAGCTGGTACAGATGACTGGCAGACAGCAGGAGGAAGGTGTCTTGTAGTACAGATACCGGCAGGTAACTGGAGCTGGTGCAGATGGCTGGCAGACAGCAGGAGGAAGGTGTCCTGTAGTACGGATGCAGACGGATCAGGTTCAGGGATAAGGCAGCAGCAGAGTCGTGATTCAAGCCGGGTCGGCAACAGGCAGGCGGTCACTGGTACAGGGCAAGGCAGAGGCAGCGTCAGACAGTCCGAGGTCAGGGCGGGCAGCAATCAGAAGGGTCAAGACAAGCCGGGATCACGGAACAGGAGTCAATCAGGTAACGGGTCTCAGGCAGGTATCAGGAACGCTGATGATCGAGCAGCAAGAGGCCATGGGAAGAGCTCCCTTAAATAGCCTGGACTGGCGCCAAAATGGCGTCCTCACGTGCCCGCGCGCCGCTGCCGCGAATGCGCGCTCCCGTGCGCGCCGACGTGCCGCGCGTGCCCGTGCGCGTGCACGTCGAAGTGCCGCGAATGCGCGTTCCCGGCGCCCCTGTGCGCGCCGTTGCAACGCTAGCGCCACCTGGTGGTCGGCCACGACCATGACACAGAAGCAATAGACCCCCTCCCTCAACAGTAGATCTCTTCCAGCAACAATTGACCACTAGCAACAATAGACCTACCCAGCAGAAATAGACCCCCTCTCTCAACAGTAGATCTCTTCCAGCAACAATTGACCACTAGCAACAATAGACCTACCCAGCAGAAATAGACCCCCTCCCTCAACAGTAGATCTCTTCCAGCAACAATTGACCACTAGCAACAATAGACCTCCCCAGCAGAAATAGACCCCCTCCCTCAACAGTAGATCTCTTCCAGCAACAATTGACCACAAGCAACAATAGACTTTCCCAGCAGCAATAGACCACCATTCAAAAATAGATCCACCACAGCCAGCATTATTAGACCCTTCAGACCCCCACCTCAGCACCCCTTGCTATTACATACATTTAGTGCTGGAGGTGCCAGAACTGCCTGTATTCCAGCTGAAAAAAAGCCCTGGTAACCAGTATTTATCACTGTTGCAGGGATTAGGGACAGATGAAGCTGCACTGAGTGAAATCCTCAGCACCAGATCGAATGAGCAGTTGCGAGCCATCCAGGCCTGCTTCAAGCAAGGTAAGAGGCGAATCAGAGTCTGAAATATCCAACTTCCTATTGTATTTTTGTTAGACCAGGCAGTATCTAAAGCTTGGTATATAGGTTTAAAATTTGGTTGGTTCAGCATAAACTGAAGGACTTTCAGTCCATGTTATTTTTTCCACCGAAACTAGTAATTAGACCGGCTTCTGTCGAAAAGGTCCTGCTGACAAACCAGCATTTTATCAGCCTCTGAAGTCCTAATTTCCTTGCATAGATCTTTATATCACTGAGCAGCCTTTTTCAACCAGGGTGCCAAGGCACCAGGGCCGCCATCAGGGGGGTACAGGCATTACACCTGTAAGGGGACCGTAGGGCCCCGGATGCCTCTGTCATTTTTTTTTTCCATCTGACCCCACCACCCTTAGTAAGTCATGGCAGGTTCTCTGCTCCAGGGGAGCTCTGCCTAAAGCTGTGTAAGGGGGCCCAAACTTTGTGATGGCTGCCCTGCATGGGTGCCTTGAGGTTTCTTCTGAGGTGCCTTGGCAAAAAGCCTAAAAATTGTCCACAAATAGCCTACAAGCCAGCATGTGGATGAAGGCTGCCTTTTAGTTACATTAAAGCGGAGTTCCACCCAAAATTGGAACTTCCGCTTAACCCACTCCTCGCCCCTTTACATGCCACATTTGGCATGTAATTTTTTTGGGGGGGAGTGGGGGCTTCAGGAGGAGCGGGACTTCCTGTCCCACTTCCTCCTTCCGCCGAGGGGCTGGTAAGGCGAATAGCTTAATCGCCTTACTGCAGCCCCTCCCTGTAGGCGATCGCCTGGGACACATGACAGGTCCCTCCCTGTAGGCGATCGCCTGGGACACATGACAGGTCCCTCCCTGTAGGCGATCGCCTGGGACACATGACAGGTCCCATGCGATTGCCTGTCCAATGAGAGAGTGCAGCGCCGCTCGCGCATGCGCAGTGGGTGCCCGGCCGTGAAGCCGAAAGCTGTCAAGGTCGGGTGCCCACACTTAGGATAAAGACTCCGGCCCGGGGGGACAGGGAGGAGCGGAGCCCCGGCCGGCGTTGTCCCACAAAATCTGCTCACTGGCCATCCCACCGTGTCCTTCGGTGCGCCCACTTTTATTTTAACCCCTTTATACCAATGTTTCCCAATACTCACACTGAATTATCCACATCCCTCTCCAGCAGCTGCCTGCTGTGCTAAGTCTAACACTTTCCTTCATTAAGCTGCTGTATGGGGGTGCGGGCTGTCCCGGGGCCCGGCTGGCCCCTTGGGACGCTCAGGCCCCTTACAAGTGTGTTGCCTGTACCCCCCTGATGGCGGCCCTGTTGTGCACCATTACAACCTTCTAGCTGCCGCCGTCCTATCAACCAATGGCATCATCAGTTGATAAGGAGGATGTCAGTTGCCTGCATAGCATCCTTGTTTGACCCTCCCCTGCCCCTCTCCATCAGCGTTGGGGTCACATCAGCTGAGTGATAGAGAAAAACTGTGGGAGAAACATTGGAATACTCCCAACGTACCAGCTTGCCCGGCTCCAAATCATCCAAAACATGGCAGCTCGACTGGTAACGGAAAAAACCCTGGGAACCAATCACCCCATCCCTGAGATCCCTCCATTGGCTGCCCATAAAGGACCGAGTCACTTTCAAGGCCTTATGTCTAAGTTCTAACGCACAAATGTGTACACAAAAGCGCGCCCCTATATTTAAGTGAGAAAATAAAACAAAACCCAAATCGAGTGTTTAACCCAAATTCTTAGATCAACCAACCAAAAATTATTACAAATTCTTAAAGCCCGATATAAGGCCAAAGGAGAACGTCATTTTTCAGTTCAAGGACCTCGACTATGAAACGCTTTACCAACTAATATCAGAATGGTAATTGATCACCTGGCCTTCAGAAAAAAACTAAAGACCCATCTATTCTGAGGGAAAATGGATGCCAAGCGCCTTGAGGCGATTTAGTTCGCATTTGTAGCGCTATATAAGTAATTCACTCTCTCACTGAATAGCCCATCCCATCGACTTTCCATGTTGTCATTTTCATAGAGTTTAAAACGGAGTTGGAGAAGACCATTACATCGGAAACAAGTGGACCATACGCTGCGCTCCTCCTGGCCCTTCTCAAGGTAACACATTAAATATTCTGGAGGTGACGTGCCTTTTCCATCTGCTACGAAATGAATCATACCTTTCCATTCTAGGGCAAGAGAGAAAAGGAGTCTGGAATTATCGATTATGGACTGATTGAACAGGATTCTAAGGTAGTGTGACTTCTTGTTTCTACTACTCGTGTTATCTGGTAGCCCAGTCTGAGTGTTGCCCCCAGTAAAACAAAATCCGGTCTAATGGAAAACGGAGGCATTGGTTTTAATATTAGGAACCTGGGCTGCCATTAATTACTTAAAGGATCACTAAAGATTTTTTTTTTTTTAGCTAAATAGCTTCCTTTACCTTACTGCAGTCCTGGTTTCATGTCCTCATTGTTCGTTTTTGCTTTGAAGTTGCTGTAATACTTCTCTGATCTCCACACTTCCTGCTTGTCTGGCTCCTTATGAAAAATCTCATACCAGCTTTTCACTGTGGTCCAAGCTGTCATTACTGTGAGTCTAAGGCCTTGTACACACGATCGGACATATCCAATGAAAACGGTCCGCGGACCGTTTCCATCGGATATGTCCGATCTGGAGTTTGGTCCGATGGCGTGTACACACCATCGGATCAAATTCCCCGCCGGCGGACGGCGCGGTGACGTGGCGGTGACGTTGACGCCGCCACGTCACCGCACCAGGAAGTAAAACACTTCCGCGCATGCGCCAAATCCATTCGGCGGCGGCGGTGCGGGACGACATGTCTGCTGGTAAGTGTACTAACCAGCAGACATGTCGGGCGGACACATTCCCACCCGATAGATTTCAAAGCATGCTTTGAAATCTGTCGGGTGGACAAATCTGTCCGCTAGCCCATACACACGATCGGAGATGTCTGTTGAAACGGTCCATCGGACCGTTTTCAGCGGACATATCCGCTCGTGTGTACGAGGCCTAAGGCTGCATTAACATCTGAGCGACAAGTAGAGCCGCGTACGCGGCTTTACTTGCCGCGATTACATTCATTTTTATTTTATTTTTCAAATCATCCCCATTGATGTCTATGACCTAACGCCAATGTCGCCTGAAAAAAAGGGTCCGGGACTTTTTTTCAGGCAACAGGCGTTCGGCGTTTCAGAGATGTGAACCGTCTCTATAGACATGAATGGGGATTCGCCCCTCCAGCGGCATGAGCGTCGGGCGACAGGCGATTTGTCGCTCAGATGTGAATGCAGCCTAAAACTCCTCAGATTCATTTTAAAAACAAAACACTGCCCTGTATTTGTTTTTTTGTTCTGTGTGTCTCTTTACATCACAGAAACATGAAACCAGTTTAAAAATGAAACTAACCTGCAGGCACATTATATTATTGATTTTGATCTATTTTTAATCATTTTTAAAAGGAATCCGTTAACTATTATGTCTCTATACCCTGTAAACAGTCATTTCAGCAAAACATTTTTTTTCCTTTAGTGACCCTTTAAGACCCGGACCAAAATGCAGCTAAAGGACCTTGCCCCTTTTTGCGATTCGGCACTGCGTCGCTTTAACTGACAATTGCGCGGTCGTGCGACGTGGCTCCCAAACAAAATTGGCGTCCTTTTTTTCCCACAAATAGAGCTTTCTTTTGGTGGTATTTGATCACCTCTGCGGTTTTTGTTTTTGCGCTATAAACAAAAATAGAGCGACAATTTTGATGAGTTTGACCTCATATTATATGGTTTTTGGTAAATCTAAAAGAAAATTGTACAAGAAAATTGAACATGTATGGCCAGCCTCAGACTGGGATGCCAATAAAGATCATGTAAAGGCCGGCGTCCCAATACTTTTAGTAATATAATTGTATATTGAGTTCACTATAGAAGAAACAAAGGAATGCATAAGTAGGGGCCATCCCATTGGAAGAGCCTAAGTAGAAAGGAGAAGGAGAGAGGAGACAGAGGGGATAAGAAAAAAGGAAAGTAGAAAAGGACACAGGAGCACCCCAAACGGAACCCCAAGGTCACCCCAAACGGAAACCCCAGGGTCACCCCAACCGGAAACCCCAGGGTCACCCCAACCGGGAACCCCAGGGTCACCCCAATCGGGAACCCCAAGGTCACCCCAACCGGAAACCCCAAGGTCACCCCAATCGGAAACCCAGGGTCACCCCAACTGGAAACCCCAGGGTCACCCCAACTGGAAACCCCAGGGTCACCCCAACCGGGAACCCCAAGGTCACCCCAACCGGGAACCCCAGGGTCACCCCAACCGGGAACCCCAGGGTCACCCCAATCGGGAACCCCAAGGTCACCCCAACCGGAAACCCCAAGGTCACCCCAATCGGAAACCCAGGGTCACCCCAACTGGAAACCCCAGGGTCACCCCAACCGGAAACCCCAGGGTCACCCCAACCGGAAACCCCAGGGTCACCCCAACCGGGAACCCCAAGGTCACCCCAACCGGAAACCCCAGGGTCACCCCAACCGGGAACCCCAAGGTCACCCCAACCGGAAACCCCAAGGTCACCCCAACCGGGAACCCCAGGGTCTCAGTGCTCATAGCAATGTATAACTGCTCATTGGTATAGGAGGGTGAGCAAATTCCCTTGCTTTTTATGAATGTGTCCCTAAGTAGTGAGACAGATAAATGACAGCTCTGGAACATGCTTCTTCAAAAACGAGTGATCACTGACATTTCTGTATATCTTTCCTGACATTTCTGGATCTTATCCCCTTTTTTTTTTAAAGATGCTGAATGAGGTGGGACCTAAGAATAACCCCAATGATGCCCACTGGATTACAGTCTTTACAGAACGACCCAAGGGACACCTCAGACGAGGTACATGCCAAAATATTAATTGTGCTGTATGAGGCCTCTGTGCCCATGTAACAGAGCTTTAAGACTGCTTTCACACTGAGGCACTATCAGGCGCCTTCACGCCAAAACCTATTTCCATTAAAATCAATGAATGCTTTCACACCGGGGCAGTGTGCTGGCAGGGCTGTGAAAAGCTCCCCACTCCATTGAAATTAATGGAAAGCTCTTTAAAAGCGCTCAGTGTTTTTATTGGCAGTTTGAAGCACCTCAGTGTGAAAGGGGCCATAAAGTTAAAAAAAAAATCACTATGTCGGTGTCTGTTTTACCTTCCCTTACTAACTACTGTGCCTATTTGGTCCTAGTGTTTGACCACTACAAGAAATCCACCTCTGTGGACATAGAAGTCGCTATAAAGAAGCAATTTAAGGGGGATTTCCAGAAATCGCTCCTGACTCTAGGTAAGTGCCCGTATACAGTATGTATATAGAAGACGAAAAGAAAATAGTACAATACATACTGAATTCATACTCGTAGGCTTTTTAGTAGCTGAGGTTGTTTGTACCTGTAGCTGTACCCCACCTGTAAGGGGCCCGGAGGTATCTATATTTAGAAATATTTAGAAATCGGGGCAGCCGATGGCCGATATATGTGGGCAATTTTTTTTTTCTATTATTATTATTTTACCTTCATCTCAGAAAATCTAGGGTGGAGAGGTGGGGTGCAGCCATGGGCGTCCGCTGAACTTTTTCCAGGGGGGGCATAATTTTTTATGGTCACCTATGCTTCGCTTATTTGACAATGTCATGAAGGGGAGGGGCTTAGTCATTATCCCATAAAGCTCAGGCATGTGCCCATGATATGCAGCCTCACTGTGCTGATCAAATGTACAATACAGAAGATGTACAGTATATGTATATAGAAGGGATGGATAGTATTGGTATATAGAGGAAGGAAGGTGGGTATATAAAGCTCTATATACTGGACATATGATGTATATCTGCAGTCAGTGATGATGGAGGAATACAGGAAGGAAGATGGGGGTATATAGCTGTATACAGGACAGGACAGATGATATGATCTTTCACTGACCATACCTGTATGCACTCAGCTGCCCCCCTCATCTGTATATATGTCACCCCCCCCCCTGTACACAAACAGCCTCCTCCCTTCACTTGTACTCACAGCCCCCACTTGTAAGGTCACGGTGGTCTTCCTTCTCCCAAGTCCTGTTTCCACATGTCCATTTGAAAATACATTACAGGCATCAAAGCAAACACGAGGGCGCACATACAGGAAGCGGCCAAAGGTGGCAGTAAAGAGCTCTGTAAGCTCAGTGACTGATCTTGCAACAGCTGTGGAGGCGACTGCACAAACACAGAGAGAGTCAGCACAGCTACAGATGCGAGCATGGCAGACCCTTGCCGATTTCAGGGGGGGTCACTCGCCCCCCCTTAACCCTATGAGCGGACGCCCATGGGTGCAGCCTATTAGTGCCCACCAGTACAGTTATTTAGTGCCCACCAGTACAGTTGTTTAGTGCCCACCAGTATAGTTGTTTAGTGCCCACCAGTACAGTTTAGTGCCGTACAGTTGTTTAGTGCCCACCAGTACAGTTGTTTAGTGCCCACCAGTACAGTTTAGTGCCGTACAGTTGTTTAGTGCCCAGCAGTGCCGTTGTTTAGTGCCACCAGTGCCGTTGTTTAGTGCCACCAGTGCCGTTGTTCAGCAGTGCCCACCAGTACAGCTCAATGTAATTGACTGCCGGCAGAGCGCTCCCGGCTCCGTTCCGTTACCTCCACTGGCCAAAAGCAGCTCCATTCTTCCCCTGCCTCTGCCGCAAGACTACAAAACCCCAGAATGCAGCGTGGCCAGTAACAGTCAATCGGCGGCCGCCGCTGCAGACTTCCTCCACTGGGTGGGGGGGGGGGTCAGCAGGCCGCGGCTGTTTAGAATAGACAGTGGGCGGCCGGGGAGGGGGATTTCCACCCAGCACGCCCCTGCATCAGATCCAGCTTTTTTTTTACATAATAATCGGCCGGTGACGATTTCTTAAAAAAGGCGATATATATATATATATATATATATATATATATATATATATATATATATATATATACCCGGAGGTTCCCAGGGCACCGGATGGCAACCCCCCTTTTAAAAAAAAAAAAACATTTTAAGAAATGTATTTTTTTTTTTTTTATTAAAAGGCCCAGGGGCTCGGAGGTCCCCAGGGCCCCCAGATGGCAACCCCCCTTTTATTTAATTTTGTTTTATAAAAAAAAAAAAAATCTTATATTTTTCTAATTTTTTTTTTATTAAAGGCCCTCAGGGACCCCCTTTTTTATAAATTTTAATTTATATTTTTTTATTTCTTTTTTTGGTAAGGGGCCCAGGGGTCCCAGGGCAACCCCCCCCCCCCAATTGGTGCCCCCCGCTTCTCAATTTTCTCAATCAGCGGTGGCATTCCCCTGCTTTTAAATTTGATGCGGCAGCACCCTCCCCGGTTCTCTGCTCCAGGGAGCCCATGCCCGAAGGTGTGTAAGGGGCCCCATAATTCCTGATAGAAGTCCTGTGTAGATGTATCCTCCAGAGCAGCCTTTCTCAACCTTGAAGGATATATCTACAGCTCACATGATATTCGCAACACCAAGGACCTTTACATTGGAGGTCAGTGTGAATAATGTCCCATAGGCGTGCGCAGGGGGTGTGGCAGGTGTGTTTGGGCATACCCTAATCATTGTGCGCAGGGGGTGCGGCAGGTGTGTCTGGGCATACTTTAATCATTGTGTGCAGTGCCGATTACCCCTAATGCCTAGGCTTCTCCCACCTTGTTGGCCCCTCCACATCACAGTGCTGCTCCTCTCCCTAAATATGTAATTTACCAGCAATTTATTTTTCTAAATGAACATAGCAAACACACTCACTCACTCTGTCCATTTATAACTAAAGCACAGTAAACTGTTTACTATGCTTCCGTTTCTGAATGAACAGGAAGCCACTCAGCACAGAGCATTTCCTATTTATTCACTGCCCATGAAGCTAAGGTTTCAGAGAAAGTGTGTTTAGAGCTTTGGGGTACACACCCTAATGCAATAGGCTCAAGTAGGTCCCTTAAACTGGTGGTCCGTGAGAACGTCCCTTACGTTGGTGATCAGTAGAAAGACCGGCCCTTACATTGGTGATCAGTGGGAAGAATGTTCCTTACATTGGTGATCAGTGGGAAGAATGTCCCTTACATTGGTGATCAGTGAGAAGAATGTCCCTTACATTGGTGATCAGTGAGAAGAATGTCCCTTACATTGGTGATCAGTGGGAAGAATGTTCCTTACATTGGTGATCAGTGGGAAGAATGTCCCTTACATTGGTGATCAGTGAGAAGAATGTCCCTTACATTGGTGATCAGTGGGAAGAATGCTCCTTACATTGGTGGTCAGTGGGAAGAATGGTCCTTACATTGGTGATCAGTGGGAAGAATGTCCCTTACATTGGTGATCAGTGAGAAGAATGTCCCTTACATTGGTGATCAGTGAGAAGAATGTCCCTTACATTGGTGATCAGTGAGAAGAATGTCCCTTACATTGGTGATCAGTGGGAAGAATGTCCCTTACATTGGTGATCAGTGAGAAGAATGTCCCTTACATTGGTGATCAGTGGGAAGAATGTCCCTTACATTGGTGATCAGTGGGAATAATGCCCCTTACATTGGTGATCAGTGAGAAGAATGTTCCTTACATTGGTGATCAGTGGGAAGAATGTCCCTTACATTGGTGATCAGTGAGAAGAATGTCCCTTACATTGGTGATCAGTGGGAAGAATGTCCCTTACATTGGTGATCAGTGGGAAGAATGTTCCTTACATTGGTAATCAATGGGAAGAATGTTCCTTACATTGGTGTTCAGTGGGAAGAATGTTCCTTACATTGGTAATCAATGGGAAGAATGTCCCTTACATTGGTGATCAGTGGGAAGAATGTTCCTTACATTGGTAATCAATGGGAAGAATGTCCCTTACATTGGTGATCAGTGGGAAGAATGTTCCTTACATTGGTAATCAATGGGAAGAATGTCCCTTACATTGGTGATCAGTGGGAAGAATGTCCCTTACATTGGTGATCAGTGAGAAGAATGCTCCTTACATTGGTGATCAGTGGGAAGAATGTCCCTTACATTGGTGATCAGTGGGAAGAATGCTCCTTACATTGGTGATCAGTGGGAAGAATGTTCCTTACATTGGTGATCAGTGAGAAGAATGTCCCTTACATTGGTGATCAGTGAGAAGAATGTCCCTTACATTGGTGATCAGTGAGAAGAATGTCCCTTACATTGGTGATCAGTGAGAAGAATGTCCCTTACATTGGTGATCAGTGGGAAGAATGTCCCTTACATCGGTGATCAGTGAGAAGAATGTCCCTTACATTGGTGATCAGTGGGAAGAATGTCCCTTACATTGGTGATCAGTGGGAAGAATGTCCCTTACATTGGGGATCAGTGGGGAAAAGATCACCCTTACGTACAGCAAGCATAATCATTGGTGTCAGTGGTTACTTACATGGGAAACAAATAGAGAAGTTCTAAAGGTCCCTTGCTGCTAGCTTTGCCCGATGTTTTTGGTCCTAGAAATCTGAAGGCACAACAAAGTAAAAGAACAAGCTAATAGTGCTCACTGTTTAAGAACAAATTAGCAACCTCAAGAGGAACCCTAGGGCTCCATGGAACCATGTTCAAGGAAGGCTGCTTCAGAGAGATGGAGAGATTTCTCACTAAGTCCTTGTAAACACAGGCTTCAGCTTGCTACATATAAGTCTATATTATATAGGAGTCACCATTGTTTGGGTGGGGGGGGGGAGCGGCAAACAACCCCTTCCCGTTTAGCCGTCAGCAAATCCCCCCCATGCTTTCGGTCGGGTTAAGGGCAGTCGGTCGGTCATCCGCTCTTACCCCATCTAGGTTCGCGGGTGGCAATCGCTCCTAGGGGAGGCGGCTTCCATCGCGTCTCCTCCTCCTCGGCATCATGGTGGCTTCCGCCGTTTGTCTTCTCCCTCCTTCCCACTTCCTGGTTGGCCAGGAGGAGGATCAGTGTGACAATAGCGAAAACTAATTTGCTATTGTCACACAACTGAGTAGGCTCAGGAACCAGAGCCCACCCTTTTTTGAAGCCTATTAGAGCCTCTGGCACTAATCACATCAATAATCACATTTTTAAAAAACAACCCCCCCCCCCTCATTGGAATCAATGCGTCTGGCAACCTGCGTGGCTGGGGGGGCGGTGCCCATGTGCCCCTAATAGACGGGCCGCCACTGGGAGTTGCCCTTAACTGCTGGGCACAGGGTGTATTTATTCTGTTTAATAATGCATTGACCACAATTGTAGATGAAGTTACTGTATTTCTTTTGTACTGTAAAAAATTTCATAAGCTTTTATTTACTGAAATACAAAAGTCCTTTCATATGTCTATTTTCTATTTTTTCCATCACACAGCGGCTGTAATTAAGGATACTCCCCTTTATTTTGCCGACAAATTGTACAGCTCTTTGAAGGTGAGTACTATCTTTTTCGCACTATAAAAAGTTTTATGTATAAAAGTGTAACATAAGGATATGATATTATCTTATTTAAGGGTGGCTGCGCCCACAGGAGAAGTTATTTTAGATAAACTATAGATAGCGGAATAAGCAAGCCACTCTATTCATATCTGTTGAGCATTAGCTTGGTTCCCATCCATCCTGGGTTACCAGATGTTCCCGTGTTTGGATGTTTTCCCTAAAAAGAACAGGAAAAATTCTTGATGGCCATGATGCACCTGGGAACTCAAGCATGATGAGATGTTACCACCAGAGATACATATGAGAAATATTTAGGTGATTAAACGCTTTAGTATCTACCAGAAAGCTGAAATATGGATTTCTGGTAGACTGGTCCTTCAAAGTTTCTCTCTCAATTGTATTTCTTTTTACATGTGTTGCTTTATATCAGGGGGTCTGCAAACTTTCTAAACAAAGAGCCAGTTTACTGTCCTTTAGACTTTAGAGGGGCCGGACTGTGGCAAGTGGAAGTAGAAGACTAAACAATGCCCCATCATTGGTTTTAGTGGGAGGAATAGTGCCCCGTTTTTGGTATTTCTGGGAATAATAGTGCCCTATTGTCAATATCAGTAGGAGGAATCATCATTGGTGTCACTGTGAGGAATAGTGCTCCACCACTGGTGTCAGTTGGAGAAATGGTACCCTATCATTTGTGTCAGTGGATAGAATAGTGACCAAGGACGAGCAAAGGGCCACATCCAACCTCTGGACTGCAGTTAGGAAACCACAACTTTATATCAATGTGTTCTTACTTTGTAGAGTGTAGACAATCTTTATTTTCTGTGACGTTCCTGGTACTTGCTCCGGTGGAGGGTGCCCGTTCCTCCCCGAATTTAGCAGCACTTATGTAATGAAATGTGAGTGCCACTAAGTCCTGGAGAACTATGATTCCAGAACCCTTAGGGCAGGGATGCCCAACATTTTGAAGAGCGAGGGCCACTTAAGAGACTTGGTAACTGGTCATGGGCCACAATGAGTGGAGCGGGCATGTGACAGGTCTGTGTCCACTGCATATGGAGAGCAGACATGGACAGAGCCCACTCTACTCTATGGGCCCTTCGATCCGATCCACCCAGGCGGAAGGGGATGGATCCCCTTATGTTTTGTTAGGCGGATCGGATTGGAGGTAGGCGGTGCTCTGTGGATCAGTTTCAAAGTAGCCCAGTAACAACTGCAGAACAGATTTGCCCATATTTGGTATCACAGGAGCCACTGCTATACAGGAAACATTGGCTCCACAGCCGCTTGCTTTCTCTTTTGCCGGCTTCATTCACAACACTGATGCTCTGGGATGACGGATCGATGATCCGTGATCTGGGCTTGCCAACCAGCCATCCCAGAGCAGGAGGTCGCGGGCCACATCAGAGGGCTCCGCAGGCCACGTATGGCCCTCGGGCCACTAGTTGGACACCCCTACCTTAGGGAGATGTGTCAGTGATGGGCTCACAGGAAATGGGCAGAAAAATGCAATTGACATTCTCTCCGAAAGGGCACCACTGTTATTGGACCAAGTAGAAAGCTGAGGACAGCGCTGGAGCATAGAGAGGGAAAGAGCTTGGGCACTTTTATAAATGTATAGAAAAGGAGGGAGCATAAAATAATAAATAATTGGACTTCAAGTTGTGGTGCATTTCTGGTTGAGGGTTTATGTGCGTTATGCCAGGTGTTAATGTTTGTTGCATTAAGGAAGTCTATTCTTTTGAATAGGCTGCCTAACGCACAACAACACCCCAAAAAAAGGGCCTGCGTGCAACACGCAGGATGAATGGCAACACAGCGCACCAATGAGCATTGTGGTAAGGTGCACATTACTGCAACAAAACAGTGTGAACCTAGCCTTAGTCACTGACCAGGAGCATGCATGCACTTAAAGGACTCTTTTCTCTAACCTTTCTCACCTGCATACTTGTTCTGGCGACTCACAAAGCATTAAAGCTTAACACCGGGCAAAAAAAAAAAGTTTTCCCATGCTGTGCCAACTGCTTGGTTTTGTCTAGGAAATAGGAGACAGTTTATACTCACCTGATCCTCTCCTCCACCAGCAAACGTTGCGTCCCCACGATCCAGTGGTAGACCTTGTTCTGATATCAGCAGGTCTATGGGCTTGAGGATGTCAGGAACAGTCCATGGCATAAGTAAGATCGCTAGGCCGTAGGAGGAGGGTGGGGGGCATAAACCACAGGGACCATTCTTATGTGGGGAGGATTGGAGGGCAAGGCAACTAACATGTAGAACAGGGGTGTCAAACTGGTGGCCCTCCAGCTGTTGCAAAACTACAAGTCCCATGAGGCATTGCAAGGCTAACAGTTACAAGCATGACTCCCGCAGGCAGAGGCATGATGGGACTTGTAGTTTCGGAACAGCTGGAGGGCCGCCAGTTTGACACCCCTGATGTAGAAGGATGTCAGCAGCATCAGTCCACTAATTCTTCAAACAAGGTCTACTTCAAATTCCATCAGCATTTTATAGGGTAGTATACAGTGGCCCAGATTCACAGAGCAATTATGCCTGTCTAACTGGTGTTAGACAGGAGTAATTTCAAATTTCGCGCGCATGATACGGCGGCTTCGGGCTTCGATCCGTTTTCATGCGTCGGGATATGCAAATGAGTTTTTACGGCGATCCACGAAGGTACGAGTGTCCCTCGCAATCGCCTACGTAATTTTTTGTCTACGTAATGTTAGAGGAGCTTTTTGCTGGTCTAACAGTGCGTAACCCATGTAAAGTATGGCCGTCGTTCCCGCGTCGATTTGAAAATATATATATTTTTTTTTAACGTAACTCGTTCGGGAATAGGAATGGACGTAAACGACGCCACTACGACGTGACGACGTGTTTTTGCGCAATGCACGGCGGGAAATTTGCGAACGGAGCATGCGCAGTTCGATCGCCGCGGGAACGCGCCTATTTTAAATGCTTCACGCCCCCCTACCCGCGCAGATGGATTGCAACGGGAGAAATACACTACGCCGCCGTCGTTTACTGGACAAAATCTACCTGGATTCCACGTAGAGCCAGGTAAAAAACGGCGGAGTAGTGTATTTCTGATACTCTACGAGAATCTAATTCTCTGTGAATCTGCCCCAGTATGTTCAGTATCCTTCAAATACAGTATGCAAGTGATTTCTAAAGCATCTTGTGTCCTCTGGCAGGGTATGGGGACAGATGACAAGGCTCTTGCCCGGATCCTTATTTCTCGGAGTGAAGAGGATTTGCTGAGCATCCGAGTGGCATATAGGAGAAAATATGGAAAATCGCTCTACTCATCTATTCAGGTACTTTATATTTTACAACACTGGAACTAAGGCCATGGCACATGCTGGGTCTTTTCCTATTCTATTCTCCTGATCTGCATATGGGGGTGGCCTACTCGCCATGCACGGGGGGCACCTTTCTCGCATGTGCACGCTCATCAATATCTAGAACTAAGCGGGGGCCATGTTCATATATCACTCTAAATTCGGATGAAACATGTAACATGTTCCCAAAGTTGAACTTTAAGGGCCAGATTCAGGTAGAGTTAGGCTGGAGTATCCATTGATCCGCCAGCCTAACTGTCACTTTAAGCCGGCGTTTTTGTTTTCTGTAACCAGAAAACAAGAAACGCCGGGTTGGAGTTCCGATGCGAGCAGTGTAATTGAATTTCGCCATCGCATCGTTACTTCAACTTAAAAATGGCGCCGGGGGCGTTCCCGCCGATTTACGCTCAAAAAATATGTTAATGAGCGGGAATTGGCAATTCACGAGCGAATTCGGGCGCGACGCAGTGACTTTACGACGTTTCCGGAAGCGATACGCGGCGCATAGATAAAGCAGCCCCCTAGTGGAGTATCCTATGTTAGGTATAGCCGTCGTCATCGCGTCGAAAAAAAAAAAATCGAATCGCTTGCGTAAAAAGTTCATGAATGGGGATGTGACGTCATTGACGTTCACTGACAGAATTTGGAGCATGCGCACTGGGATGCATTGACACTCGACGCATGCGCAGTACGTTGGCCGCGGGATCGCGCTTAGTTTAAATAATACACGCCCCGTACCCGCCCAATTTGAATTCCGCCGGCTCATTTTCGATACGCTGCCGCAACTTTAGGAGCAAGTGCTTCATGAATAACAGCACTTGCTCCTAAAATTTCGGCAGAGTAACGTAAATGAGATGCGTTACTCTGGAGTAAAGAAACTCCCATCTACCTGAATCTGGCCCATAGTGTTGAAATTAAGAGGGAAGCTGCTGAGCCCGTACCCTCTCCATCAATCCAGCGTACCTCTGCCACCTCACTCCCAGTGACAGAATGGTGTCCGGCGAGCACTAGCGCGGACCACATGCACACTCAACATTAACACCTTCAGCTCACCTGTACCATGTGGCTAGGTACATGGGGTCTCCATATAGCAGGTATGGTCCTCAGGGAAACCGACCGCTAGGGATGGAGCAAGAATACCAGCTTTCTTGATAACGGAGGACTGGTAACCTTTGCCAAGTAACACGCTTCATGACCGGCTGCTATACACTTCCGACAAGTTCTTGGTTGTCCAGGGCAACTGCTCTCTACTCCGACTCTCCTGCTGAGCTAACTTTTCCTAGTGGCTTTGCTTCATACCCCATGTGTGCTTTAAAGGTTGCATTCTTCTGATAAGCCGTGTACCACCTTGCACCCCTTTAGAGTAACTTCAATAAGTGTCGATCAAACTTTGCATGCGCCGGCCGGGAAAAAAGCCCAGTGCGCATGCAACAGCTCACGTCAGAAAACGTAGTTGAAACCGACGTGAAAACGACATGATCGTCACTTACGCAATGCCCTATTCGCGAACGACTTAGTAAAACGACGTAACCGACGGAAAAACACGATGCTGACCCGACGCCATACTTAACATGGCATACGACGGAACTTCCTTAACCTACCCCTCATATAGCAGGGGTAGGTTTACGCTTACGTAAACGACGAAGAGGCGGCGTAAAAATGTCAGGGGATCGGCGTATTAGGCTCATTTGCATAGGCAAATGAGAAATCAACGTAAAGGCCACCTAACGGCCAGCGAAGGAATTACATCTAAGATCCGATGGTTTAAGTGTCTTACACCTGTCGGATCTACGCCGTATCTATGCGTAAGTGATTCTAGGAATCACACGCATAGATACCCGGACAAAAAAACAGAGATACAACGGTGTTTCTTGAGATACGCCGTCGTATCTCTTTTGAGAATCTGGCCCAAAGTGTTCAGAATGGACAATTTTTATTTATTTTGTTGCTTGTAAATACCTTTAATTTGTAGTCCTTCATTACTTCCTCCTCCTTATTAGCCTAGGCTATTAAGTCACAAGGCTATTTGCAAGGGTTTCTGGGATAGGCATCATGTTTCCCAGTAGTCCTTGCAAACCTGACTGAAGCCTATTACATTGCTTGTGCATCACTGAGCATGTGCGAGATATGCAAAGCTGAAATCCAGGAAGTCATACAGTCTGGCTTCATGATGCCCACACTAAAGATGGCCCCGGTCTATTTCTAGATTATAAACTAAATTATAATCTAAATGCTGAAACAACCTAACAAAACGGACCTTAGTTTACAGACTAACTTTACTAGAATACATTAAGCTTGTGTATTACAGGGCTATTTATATTTAAAGAGTGAAATTGTGGGTTGAACTCCTCTTTAACTCCTACCTAGCCTGGGCAGCCTATGCTCACTTTCTGTGTCAGAACATTACCCTTGTAGGTAGGGTTGTCCCGATACCACTTTTTTAGGACCGAGTACAAGTACCGATA
Organism: Rana kukunoris; assembly: GCA_029574335.1. Classification (NCBI taxonomy): domain Eukaryota; kingdom Metazoa; phylum Chordata; class Amphibia; order Anura; family Ranidae; genus Rana; species Rana kukunoris. The sequence goes on along the minus strand of JAJQKJ010002470.1, from coordinate 108,013 downwards.
CTTTTTTTAAATGTCATGTGACAGTTTTCAAACCACAATACAGACTAAGGATATTTTCTTTAGAATTATGAATAACTCAAGACATTATAAAAGAATAAAAATGAGTAAAAATGAATAAAAATGTTTTATTTGCTTGTCACGCAGTAGTAAAAAACTCAAAGAATTTTCACAGAACATGTTGATAAATACAAAAAAAGTATTCGGTCAGGCATCGGGAGCATTTTCGCGAGTACAAGTACTCCCGCAAATACTCGGTATTGGTCCCGATACCGATACTAGTATTGGTATCGGGACAACCCTACTTGTAGGCAATAGCCTACAAGCTCCAGACCGTTTCAAGTTTACAATTTTTTTTTATGGCTGTATTAATTAGGGTTGCCACCTTTTGTTCAAGTCAAACACAAACACTTTAGAGGCACACAGCATTTTTTTTATAGTATAAACTATACATATATTTTGCAATTAAATAAAATATTTTTTTTATTATTGATCTTTATTTAGATTTTATATAAAAAAAAAAAAATACAAACCCATGTATGTCTAATATTAAAAAGTAACATTACAATTTTCATCACAGACATTTATATTTAAATATGTACCGTATATTCCAGTTCCCTAGTATTCCCTAGGCAGCCCTAGTATTAATAAATTGTTTTAACCACTTCTGACCGGCCCCACGTCCAAAGACGTAATTTTTTTGAAGATGGATATCTCGGTAACGGCAGCAGCTGCTGCCACAACCGAGATATCCATCTCTTCGTGGGGCGGTCCTGTTAACGATAACGGCGGTCATCGCGGTGGATTCGCCGCGAGATCGCCGTTACCGGCGGCGGGAGAGGGTGCCCCCCCCTCCCACTGCTCTCCCGCGCCCTCCGCCGCTTACCGTAGCCGTCGGTAGCGGCGGAGGCGATCGGGTCCTGTTGCTGGCTGTCCGGGGATGCGACTGAGGGAAAAAATGTCCCTCAGCCGTCCCTATACCTCTGCTAGGCGGAAGTGACGTCAAAACGTCATTTCCGCCCAGCGTCTTAAAGAGACATTTAATTTGTTTACATTTTGACTTTTTTTTTTTCTTTTTTTTTTTGCATTTAAGCCTGAATATGAGATCTGAGGTTTTTTGACCCCAGATCTCATATATAAGAGGACCTGTCATGCTTTTTTCTATTACAAGGAATGTTTACATTCCTTGTAATAGGAATAAAAGTGATAATTTTTTTTTTTTTTTCAGTGTTAAACATTATAAAATAAATAGAAATAAAAACGAAAACCCCAAAAAAATGTTTTTAAAGTGCCCCGTCCCGACGAGCTCGCGCGCAGAAGCAAACGCATACGCGAGTAGCGCCCGCATATGAAAACGGTGTTCAAACCACACAAGTGAGGTATCGCTGCGATCGTTAGAGCGAGAGCAATAATTCTAGCCCTAGACCTCCTCTGCATCTCAAAAAATGCAACCTGTAGAATTTTTTAAACGTCGCCTATCGAGATTTTTAAGGGTAAAAGTTTGACGCCATGCCACGAGCGGGCGCAATTTTTAAGCGTGACATGTTGGGTATCATTTTACTCGGCGTAACATTATCTTTCACAATATATAAAAAAATTGGGCCAAATTTATTGTTGTCTTATTTTTTAATTCAAGAAAGTGAATTTTTTCCAAAAAAATTGCGCTTGTAAGACCGCTGCGCAAATACGGTGTGAGAAAAAGTATTGCAATGACCGCCATTTTATTCTCTAGGGTGTTAGAAAAAAATATATATATAATGTTTGGGGGTTTTTAATAATTTTCTAGCAAAAAAAAACTGTTTTAGTCTCGTAAGCACCGAATCTGAAAAACAGGCTCAGGGCTGAAGTGGTTAAGGCAGAAGTTTTATAAAAAAGCACAATGGATTAGTGTTTTTTTCTTTAAATTTTTTTTTTTTTTTTTTTTTTTCAGAGTGATACCAAGGGAGACTACAGATCAGCATTACTACTGTTGTGTAGGGCTGAAGATATCTGAAGATACAGTTCACACAGAGAAGTACCGTATGTGTTCGGTTGGAGGCTGTCCATACACAATTTGATTTGCTTTTGAACACTCATAGAAAATTTGTTTTTCAGAACATTCCTTTTGGCCAATAAGTCAATGTCATGTCATTTGAAAGCCCTGAAAATTTCACCTGCTATCTGAATAGAATCCCAAAGGTATACACTATGGGCCAGATCCACGAAGAAGTCCTGGTGACGTAGCTTATCTAAGTTACACTACGCCGCTGTAAGTTACAGCGGCGTATCCATATCCACAAAGAATTTCCGCTGTAAGTTACAGCGGCGTAGTGTAATTGTTGCGGCGTAAGGCCGCGCAATTCAAATAAGTAAGATGTGGGCGTGATTTAATGTAAATCAACATGACCCCACGTAAAGGACGTTTTTTTTGAACGGCGCATGCGTTGTCCGTGGAGATATCCCAGTGCGCATGCACGAAATCACGTCGCAAAACATCAAAAAAACGACGTGAACGTAACTTACGCAAATCCCTATTCGCGAACGGTTTACGCAAAAGACGTGAATGACGGAAGATTCAACGCTGGCCCGACATACGCTTACGCAAACGACGTAAAAACACTGCTATATAGGGCCAGATTCAGATACATTTGGTGTATCTGTCTGGCGGCGTAGCGTTTCCTCTTTACGCTACGCCGCCACAAATATTATGGGCAAGTGCCTTATTCAGAAAGCACTTGCTCCATAATATGCAGCGGCGTAGCGTGAAGTGCCCGGCGTAAGGCCCCGCAATTCAAATTTCTGAAGTGGGGGCGTGATTCATGTAAATGAATCATGACCCCACGTCATTTACGTTTTTTTTTGGACGGCGCATGCGTTGTCTGTGGACGTTCCCAGTGTGCATGCGTGAAATCACGTTGCTATTTCTCAATGTAAACGACGTGAACGTAACTTACGTCGAGCCCCATTCCCGAACGATTTACGCAAACGACGTAACCGACGTAATCGACACGGTCCCGACGTCCATACTTAACATTGGCTAACTTTACGCCGGTCTAACGCTTACGCAAACGACATCAAATACGTCGCGCCGTCGCAAGTACGCTCGTGGATCGTAAATAGTTAATTTGCATAATTTACGCGAAGAACTACGGAAGCGCCACCTAGTGGCCAGCGTAAATATGCAATTTAAGATTACACGACGGTGTAAGCGAATTACGCCGCTCGTATCTTAGGAGAAAGCCGGCGTATCTTGTTTTCTGAATACAGAAAAAAGATACACTGGCTATTCTTAGTCCCTAGGTCAAGGTGCCAGCGGCGTAATTCGCTTACACCATCGTATCTTAAATTGCATATTTAGGCTGGCCACTAGGTGGGGCTTCCGTCGTGATTTCACGCATGCGCACTGGGAACGTCCACGGACAACGCCGACGTAAATACTTTCTGAATCTGGCCCATAGCTTCTACAAAATAGGGGATAGTTTTATGTCATTTTTATAAAAAAAAATTTTTACTACTAATGGCAGCGTTCTGCGATTTTTATCATGACTGCGACATTATGGCAGACACATCAGACACTTTTGACGTTATTTTGCGACCATCCACATTTATACAGCGATCGGTGCTATAAAAATGCACTGATTACTGTATAAATGTGACTGCCAGGGAAGGAGTTAAACACTAACAGGCGATGATGGGGTTAACTGTGTCCTAGGGAGTAATTCTGTGTGGGGGCGGGGCTTACTGTGTCATGACACTGATCACTGCTCCCGAAGACAGGGAGCAGTATATCGCTGTCCTGTCTCTAGGCAGAACAGGGAGATGCCTTGTTTACACAGGCATCCCCCCGTTCTGCAGCTCCGTGACACGATGGCGGGACACCCGGCGGACACCGCGTCCACGGGTCCTGCGTGCACGGTCACAGAGCTCACAGCAAGGGTGCGTCAAATTTATATATACGCCCATTTGCCTGTCCGTGCCATTCTGCCTACGTAAATGTTCGCGCGGTGGTCGGTAAGTGGTTAATTTTGGAGTGAATGGACTTTCCTGAACGAAAACCACATTCGCTGTTAAAAATTAATAATTAAAAAAAAAATGCCATCCTGCTCCTTTGAATCTTGTAGCCACTATGGTTAAAAATGTATGTTGATTTGACCCCACTAACCATTCCAAAATTGAACGATCTGAAAACAAAAACAAAAAAAAATGTGTACAAAATTCTGGTAAGGCCAGCTTAAGAATCCATCAGCATTAGGATCTGACCAGAGATGTTCATCAATAGAGGCAAGCTCAGTGACATGAGTCCAAAGAGCCTTCAAAACCAACAACCAGTCATAGGGGGTTGAGGAATTTCCTGCCCCGCACCAAAACGTACACAAGGGGCGGGAAATGCTTCTGCTGCCTATGATTGGCTGTTGACTTTGACAACTTCCTGACGGGAAGCTCATTCCTATTTCTTAAAAATACTTTTGAACCTGAAACTCCTGATATTGACCCGACCAGCATAGATGGTGTTATTCTGGTACACAACAAACAATGGTGTACCGCAGTGTGGTGTTCACTGTTAATTTTACATTAAAATTATATTTCATAAGACTTTTTTCTTGTCATTTTTCAGAAATGGTATCGTAGCTATACTTGGCCCTGGGGACATAATAAGGTGGAGTTACTAAAGATATATAGACTTTGCAAGTGCAGTTGCTGCAAAGATTAGAAAATTAGGTAAAGCTTCATTTTGCAAAGACATAGGGCCAGATTCAGATACACTTAATATTGCGCTGCGTAATCAAAATACTCTACGCTGCCGTATCTTACCAGGCTCTACACCGAATCCTGGTAGATTTTTGCCCGTACGCTACGGCGGCGTAGTCTTTTTCTCACCGCGTAATCGAAATACGTGTTTAGGGGGCGTGAAGCATTTAAATTAAGCGCGTCCCCGCGGCGATCGAACTGCGCATGCTCCGTTCAGAAATTTCCCGCCATGCATTGCGCGAAATCACGTCGTTACGTCATTCGTTGTTTGAGTAGTGTCGTTTACGAACATTCCTATTCCCGGACGACTTACGTTAAAAATAATAAAAGACGTCGGAAAACGTAGAAATTCGACGCGGGAACGACGGCCATACTTAACATGGGCTGTCTAATATTAGAGCAGCAAAAAGCTGGTATAGTTTTACGCAGCAAAAAGATGACTAAAGATGCGATTGAAGATCGTAATTTCGGGGATCGCCGGCAAAAGCTCATTTGCATACCCCGACGCGGAAAACGACGGGAAGTCCACCCAGTGGCCGCAATTTTATTGCAGCGTAGATCTGAAGGCGTACTAACACGTAAGCCAGTCGAATTGAAGCCCGCAGCCGTCTATTCATGGTTTGAGGTTTCCGACTAGCTAGAAAACGAGCGTAATTTGAAATGACTCCAGTCTAACACCAGTTAGACAGGCGTAAGGGCTCTCTGAATCTGGGCCATAGCTCCCAACTGTCCCTCAGGCCTCCTAATTTTTCCCATATTTTGGCCTGATCTATATAGTTGTATATAAAATGCACTTTTTATCTATCAAAAAGTGTTTCCCAGTGCTAAACCTTTCACTCTGGGCCAGATTCTCAGAGGCGTTACGACGGAGTATCTCAGATACCCCGTCGTATCGCCTTTTTTTTTTACTCGTATCTATGCGTGTGATGCTGAGCATCACTTTTGCATAGATACGCTTCTACATCCGACAAGTGTAATACAATTACACTTTCGGATCGTAGATGTAATGACAACTCCGGCCACTAGGTGGCCTTTACGTTGTTTTTTCATTTGCATATGCAAATGAAGTAGTACGCCGATTCTCGATCGCTTTTACGCCGCCCCGTCGTCGCGTACGTCGTTTACGAACTCGTAAGGTTACCCCAGCTTCTATGTGGAGTAACCTTACGAGGTCCCGTCGGATGCCGTCGTGTCCCGTCGGACGCCATGTTAAGTATGGCGTTGGGTCAGCGTCGGCTTTTTCCGTCGCTTACGTCGTTTTACTAACTCGTTCGCGAATAGGGACTTGCGTAAATGACTCTCACGTCGTTTTGACGTCGGTTTCAACGACGCTTTCCGACGTGAGCTGGAGCATGCGCACTGGGGTTTTTCCCCGGCCGGCGCATGCGCAGTTCGTTCGACGCGGGGGCGCGCTAAATTTAAATACAAGCCGCCCCATTCGAATTGCGCGGGTTTACGCTGTGCGATTTACGCGACGCAGGCGAAACCTACGGAGCAAGTGCTTAGAGAATAAAGCACTTGCTCCAGTACGCAGCGGCGGCGTAGTGTAACTGGCTTACGCTACGCCGCCGAAAATATTGGAGAATCTGGCCCACAGTTTCTAAATTGCTGCATTTGTAAATTCCAAAAGCCAATATAAAGGAGTAGTAGTGGTAAAAAAGCACTTGTGAATTTAACCAACCTTGTTATTGTTGTACAATTCTCCTTTAAAGGGGTGTGGCAGGGGGTGTATCCTATGCCTGTATACTTTTGCTGATAGGTGTCCTTTATTCCGCTCTCAGAAAGTTGCAAAGATAACCCAATCACATGCAAGGAAAAAAAAAATTGCATTTTGATGGAAGTCCGCAGACCTTTACCACATTTACTAAGCTCTGGAGCAACTGCACTTGCAAAGTGCACAGTCTTTTTGCCTTCAGTAAATCAGTTCCAATATGTCCTTCTTTTATTTACCACAAGCACCACTGTATCGGTTTGCAGGCGCTATTGCGCTAAAAGTAGCGCCTGCAAACCAACCCTAAACGGCTGCTGTGGTGCGCTAGCAGAACGGGAAAAAAGTCCTGCTAGCCGCATCTTTGGAGCGGTGAAGGACCGATGTGTATACCGTTTCTTCACCACTCCAGCCCAGTGTTTTACGTCACCGCATTCTGACACAATCGTTTTTTTAAGTGACGGTGTGTAGGCACGACTGACCATCAGTCAGCTTCTTCGGTTAACCGATGGAAAAATCCATCAGACCGTTCTCATCGGTTTGACTGATCGCGTGTACAGGGCATTAGGGATGTGCAATCTCACGTTTATTGTAAAGTTACACAGTCAACACCTCATTACTCAAACTACCCCCCCCCCCTCTCGCTGCTGCTACGACTAACATTAAAAGAAAAAAACCCAGACAAGAACTGTCATGGGAAAACCATATCCTATTAAAGAGGGGGTTCACCCTTAAAACCACTTTCTCTCATCCCATCCAGCATACTGGCGTCAGCGCCAGTATGCTGTCTTTTTTATTTTTATCGGTGTACTTACTTCTTAATAGCTAATTTAATTTTCGTCCTACCGCGGTATATGGCGCCGCTATATCGCGTCACGCCTTCCGAAAACAGCCGACTAGCACTCGGCTGTTCTCGACGCCTGCGCACAGACCCAGGAGCTGACTGCGCAGGCGCCGCATACAGCTGAGTCCTATTTCGGCTTTTTTCGGAGGGCGTGATGCGGCTATATACGGCGCCTGCGCAGTCAGCTCCTATGTCTGTGCTCAGGCCCCCGAGAACAACCGAGTGCTAGTCGGCTGTTTTCAGAAGGCGTGACGCGATATAGCAGCGCCATATACCGCGGTAGGACGAAAATTAAATTAGCTATTAAGAAGTAAGTACATGCTGGATGGGATGGGAGAAAGTGGTTTTAAGGGTGAACCCCCTCTTTAAGCAAATTGGAGTAGATAACGCAGTATATACATTTACCGCGCTACTCAAAGACACACAATAATGGCAGCCAACACAACTCCCGCTTACCTTACACGAGTAGGTGTGGTGTACCGGGTCCACGTTGAGTATCTCCTCCACCGTCCCAGGTTGAAAGCGAACGTAATATCTGCCTACGGGCAAAACACCCTGAATACGCCCGTTCTCCTAGTATACGGAAGCTAAGCTCGGTCGCCTGGGGGTCTTCTGAGTTATCCATCCCATTGGATGACCTTTTTGGATGTTATTTCTGGTCTCTTACAACCCTGGTCTGGTGTGTCATTACACGGTCCCAACATTGGAGTCTATCTGCAAAGAATCTTTCATGTCCTTTTAAGCATGTCTGACCTAATAAGTATATGCTTATTTTGGTCTATAACATCTGGTAAGCCTTTCATCATTTTCACTGGTGGTGGATCATCTACCTGGAAACACTAAGTCATGGCTTCATTAATCCTGATGGATCCTTCAGAGACTATTCTAATACAATAGACACTCTTTTGAACACTATTGGTGGCAATTCTGTTTATGTTTTTTTTTTTATTTCTGTGTTGATCATTCATCACTGTTTCATCATTCATCACAATTTTAGCGCTACACATTTTTTCCGACATATCCTATTAAGACCTGCATCATCGGGTAGAAAACATCCTACCTGGTATTAACATGCAAAAACCCTGAAGGTAAAGCCCTAAAAACAACAAACAAAAAGAATGGGTGGTTCATAGAAACCTTCCTGCTTCTGTGAACAAGCCCCTCTCCATCCAAGTGACACCCCCCCCCCCCCCCCCCCCCCAACCTCAGGATCCACCAATCCAGGTAAGTGTCTTAATACCTCTTTCTATCCCCAACATTTTCTCCACCTCACTGCCCACGTGTCATGCTGGCCCTCCTCCCAGTTGCACTTTCTGCTCCGGACCATTAATTTCATGTTGATGCCTCCATTAGTGTGGTGAACTTTTTTTAAGAGTAAGATCAGGCACTGTTTACACACAGCCACTTACCGTTCCAATTGCCCAATTGATCAAGTTTACAGAATAATAAAAGCTTTTATGAGGGGATATCTTTAGATCATGGGGCCCCATAGCACTGGTGACTACTGGTGACTTTCCTACTGTTATTGATCTTAACATAAATGATATATAAATTAAGGACAAGTAGCAGAAGAGCTGACTCTGGTCCAGCCGCACCTGGAGTATGCTGTCTAGTTCTGGGCACCAGTCCTCGGGAAGGATGTACTGGAAATGGAGCGAGTACAAAGAAAGGCAACAAAGGGTCTGGAGGATATTAGTTATGACGAAAGATACAGGCGGTTGGCACTGGTCTCCCGGAGTTCTACAGAGGCAGCCAAGACGGCTGGAAGAGTGTAGTCTATAAAGCGTGCGGAGCCAGCGGAGTGGACTGTGGTGACGGGTAGTTGAGAGAGGCAGCTTCAGTCAGAATGGCTCTTTAACTCACACTTTAATTTTTACCATCTTTTTTATTATAAATTATACAAAGCTCTGAGGAAGAGATACCTTCTGAATCTTGAAACATGTTTTGTGTAAATCTCTTTCAATAAAAGGACTCGCATTGTTCGTCTGCGTAGATCCATCATCTTTTATTTGGAGTGATGACCTGTGCCATGACAATCTTCTTTTGTTGCCACAATCCTTTTGGCCAGTGAGATATGCCATCATAGTGACAAAAAATTTGATCTGCAAAATACTCACCATGCCTCTTATTAAATTCCTTGGGGTGTCTACTTTCCAAAAAGGGGTCATTTGAGGGGAGGTGCTTGTACTAACCTGGCATTTCAGGGCATCCGAAACTGTGATAGGTAGTGAGGAAGTGAGATGAGGAAATGCACCCTTTGAAAGCCTGAAGGTGGTGATTGGATTTTGGCAGCCTGTACGTGGCTAGTTACATAGTTAGGTTGAAAAAAAGACCCCAGTCCATCTAGTTCAACCAAAACAAAAATTTATAATAATGCAATCTCAGATACACAATTCTGTACATTTACTGTAGGTAAGAATCCAGGCCTTTTGTAAAGAAATCTACTGAGCTTCCAGAACCACCTCTGGAGGGAGTCTATCCCACATTTTCACAGCTCTTACTGTGAAGAAATTTTTCTGTATTTGGAGATAATCTTTTTTCCTCTAGATGTAAAGAGTGCCCCCTTGTCTGTGATGACCTTTTTCTATCCATTTACAAATGGATCTTTCCAATCCTGTAGACCTTACATTACACATTAGATGTGTGTGGGGAACTGTGTCAAACACTTTTGCAAAATCCAAGTATACCACGTCCACAGCCACTCCTCTGTCAAAGCTTTTACTTACATCCTTATCCTCATTAATCTCTCCAGTATCTTCCCAACTATAGAAGTTAACCTGACAGGTCTATAGTTACTTGGTAAAGACTTTGTGCCCTTTTTAAATATGGGCACCACATTGGCCCTGCGCCAATCCAGTGGTACCATTCCAGTCAATAACGAGTCACAAAAAATGAGATACAATGGCTTTGAAATTACAGCGCTCAATTATTTTAGGATCTGTGGGTGGATGCTGTAACGATATGGCCCGTGGGACCCAGAGGCTCTTGAAGGGTGTGGGGTACACCTGTTTCAGCTTCACCAATGACTATTGTGTCTAGGGTCATCTTATGTCCACTGGGGGCATAGGATGACTGAGAAATGATATCTTGGATTACATGAGATGGGAACAGTAATGATAATTCACAATGTATTGCAGGATATCTTGAAATATTACAGGTGGTTGATTCTGAACCCAACATGTCAATAGGAGAGTGACTCATTCAATGTGGAACATAGACTGTTAAGGGGGTAATTAAGTCTGCTACTGTCTTCTAAAGTCTGGCTTCTAAAGACCTTTTCATTGTGTGATGCTAATTAACACTGTTTTGTGTGAATTTCTATTGATTATAAATGTGTATTGTATAGCAGATGAGAAAAGCTGGAGTCTTGATGTCTGACTTGTCAGCTGTAGCTAATTAGCTCATGTGGATTATATCGGTGCCAGAAAGTCTGACTAAAAATGTGTATTGGGCTCCTTGTGTCATGTTGTGGGTGAAGTTAATCCATTGTTATTTGGTTGCAAACTGTATATAAGAAGCCTGAGTTTACCATTAAAGGATCTATCCGTTTTGAACCAGAGAACAGAGCTGTGTGTGTGTGTCTCGTTTCTGGGGAATCCATATGGGCCGTGTTCGTCTGCTGGATTGTGGAGTGTCGATAAGCTGTCGTAGTTTGGTGAAATAGAAAATCGTAAACAGTGTTAACCCCTGACCGTTCCAGATGCCATCTGGTCCAAGTGCTTGATCCACCTAGTCTGTCTAAATATTTCTGGACCATATCACTTTTGAGCCATTGTGGATCATTTGGCAATACCACCCCCATTATGGACATGCTCCTTTGTATACACAGAGCTGAAGAAAGTATTTAATAAATTAGCCCTCTCTTGGTCCCCAGTCACCCACTCTAGATTATTTTATAAAGGGCCTTCATGCTCAGATCTGACCTTTTTACTATTTATATATTTAAAGAATTTTTGGGGGTTTGTCCTGCGATCTTTTGTAATGTGTCGTTCGTTTTGAATTTTTGCATCCTTAATTTCCTTTTTACATATTCGGTTATGTTCTTTGTAACATTTAAACGATGATAATGTTCCTTAATTTTTATGATTTTTAAAAGCTCTTCTTTTATTATTTATAGCCATTTGAACTTTGGCTGTGAGACACATAGGTTTTATTTTTAGCCTTTTAAATGTATTGCCCATGGGAATATACTGTACTTTACAATGAGTTTACATACAATCACTTTGTAGAATTCCCATTTCTGTTCTGTGTCCATTGATGCCAATATTCCCTCCCAGTCTAAGTCCTGGAGAGCAGCCCTCATCCTTAAGGCCGCGTACACACGAGCAGACAGACTTGTTCAAATCGGTCGGGCCGACCGATTTGAACAAATCTGTCTGCTGGGGACATATTGGTTTGATCGTGTACACACGATCAAACCAAAATCCCCGCCGCCAGATGGCGCGGTGATGTGGCGGTGACGTTGACGCCACCACGTCACCGCATCAGGAAGTAAAACACTTCCGCGCATGCGCCGAAACCATTCGGCGCGTGTGCGAGAAGACATGTCTGCTGGTTAGCGTACTAACCAGCAGACTTGCTTTGAAATCTGTCGGGTGGCCAAATCCGTCGGCTCGCCCATACACAGGGTCGAATCTGTCTGCTGGGACGGTCGGGCCGACCGTTTCCAGCAGATAGATTTGATCGTGTGTACGCGGCCTAAGACTTTTAGGCTGCCAAAAAGTCTCTCACATGTGGTATCCCCATACTTGGGAGAAGTATCAGAATGTAATTTGGGGTGTAATTCCACATATACACATGGCATGTGTGAGCAAAGTCAAAAGCCTAGGGGTCATTTTCGACTCCTTTATGACAATGGACGCACAAATAGGGTCAGTAGTCAGCGGATCTCACCATCTACTGCGCCTACTACGCAGACTCACTCCGTTCATCCCTAAAGAAGATTTAGCGGTCGTGGTGGGAGCAATTGTAAACTCCAGGCTGGATTATGCAAATGCCCTTTACCTCGGACTCCCCAAGTACCAAATCGCTCGTCTGCAAGTCGTTCAGAATACGGCCGCCAGACTTGTGACAGGGAAAAAACCCTGGGAATCCATCTCACCTTCACTGCGAGCCCTTCATTGGCTGCCAGTTAAAGACAGAATTGCTTTTAAAGCTCTCTGTCTTACGCATAGATGTGTCCATGGGAATGCCCTCCTTTATTTATGCGAAATAATAAAAGCGCATAACCCCAATCGCGTTTTGCGATCCACGAATCAGAACCTGCTCCAGGTTCCGAAAGCCAACTTCAAGTCCAAAGGAGAAAGAAGATTCGCGATCCAAGGTCCCAGACTATGGAACGCTTTACCAACCAGCATTCGGTTGGAGGAGAACCACCTAGCATTTAGGAAAAACGTCAAGACTTTTCTCTTTTGATATCAAAGGAGACAGGAACAACAAGCGCCCAGAGGCGATTCAGTTCGCATGTGCCGCGCTATACAAGTTTTCATTCATTCATTCAGCAATATATCATTTTTTTTTTTTTTTTCAAATATGAAGTTTATTGTTTTCTTAAGTGGAAATGAAGCAAAGGAAAAACAGAGTGTACGGTACAGTGCAAAATACAGTAATAAACATACACAGGTATCGGGGCTGCATAACATTACCCGTTGGTGTGGTAGACAGCAAGCCGTGAATATGTAATGTGGCTAATCATTGAAATCACGCCTGGCAGGCCTACCACATATTTAAACCAAGCTACTCCTAACCCGGGCCCAATACCCAAACCTGAACCACTGATACAACAAACGGTATCTTCTGGTGCCCTATACCTGGTGCTTGTGTGCACATAGGAAGAAAAAGAAAGAATATAGCAATATCGAGAGGGGAAAAGAAAAAGGCGAGGGGAGCCAATGAACAAGAGAGAAGAAAAAGGGGGAGGGGGGGACCTGAGGGGCTCTGTTAACGCAAGGAAAGGCGTGGCACTTATCCTTATGGTCGTATGCAGTCGCTCAAGTGGCTAACAAAGCCACTCCTTCATCGGAATAAATAAACATAGTCCAAGGCAACCATGCCTGGGAATGTTGCTCCTGTTTGTTTTGGGCTGAACTGATTAGATCTTCCAGTCTCCTGATCTCCTCCACCTTACGCAGCCACATCGCCACAGTCGGGGGGCAGGTATTCTTCCACAAAAGTGGAATGCAGGCCTTGGCTGCGTTCAAGAGGTGTCTCACAATCGATTTTTTGTAACTTCGAGCCGGAAGTGTAGTAGCATGTAGCAAGATGGTGGCTGGGTCATCTTTAATTTGATGGTCTGTGACTTTTTGAGTTATCGTGCGGACTGTCGTCCAGTAATGCTGTAGTAGGGGGCAAGACCAGAAGAGGTGGAGGAGTGTTCCTTCCCCTATCTGACATCTCCAGCATCTGTCTGACGTGGCCGGAAAGAGCTTGTGAAGACGGCTGGGGGTGTAGTACCATCTGGTCAGGATCTTATAATTTAGTTCTTGTATCTTTGTGCAGATAGAGGTTGTTAGAGAGAATCCGATAATTGATCGTTTCTGGGGGTCAGTGAACGAGCATAGCAGATCCGTTTCCCATTTTTGTAGAAAATGCAACTCGGGATTTTCAGCCGGGGTATTAAGCATGTCATACGTTTTGGACAGGACATTAAGTACCGTCCCTTCCCCCCCACAGTATTCCTCAAATGTCGTCAGGTCTTGGTTGTGTTGCGCCGGGTGAGGTATTGAGTGGAGGAAATGATGTAGTCTTATAGCATTCCAGAAGGGAAGCCGAAACTGGCCATCATTGTCCGTCAATAAGATGACTGAGGGCCAGTGATTGTCAGTCAGGAAATGGCGAGCCTGTTCCCTGCCCGATGTCCGAAGCGTTTCAAAAGCCGTTACGTCCAGTCCGGGAGGGAAGGTAGGGTTGCCCAATATCGGGTACAAAGGGGATTCCCTGGAGGAGAGAGCGTTCGAAAATACCGTAGATGCGCCTATCTGAAGTGTGGTACCTATCACCGGGTGCGATTTCAGTCCCGGGGGCAACCCGTCGTAACACCAGATGGCCTTTCCCACCGTGGTGTTGGATTGTGCCTGTTCTATTTGTATCCACAATTTAGTTTTGTTATGTCGGTTCCAATCTATTATTCGTCCCAAATGAACAGCTAAGTAGTAGTGCCGCACATCCGGGAGCGCCAAACCTCCGTACCGTTTAGGTAAAGTGAGGTATCGCCTCTTTAGTCTAGGCCTGGACTTCGCCCAGACAAACCTGGTAAAGACGGAGTTCACTTGTTTGAAATAGTGGGACGGGATTTTAATCGGTAGGGCCTGGAACAAGTAGAGGAACTTTGGCAGGATGGACATCTTCAGAAGATTACACCTGCCGAACCAGGAGTGTAGGCCTCCAGCCCAGTCCTCTAATAGCAGTCTGGTTCTGGTCAGAAGAGGTGGAAAATTAAGCTCGAATGTGCGTTTCAGGTCTTTAGGGATCAGGGTACCCAGGTAGGGGAGGGAGGTGTCGGACCATTTAAATCCGAAATGTGCTTGTAGCGATTGCAGTCTACCAGCGGGTATATTGAGTCCCATGGCAACCGACTTATCGAAATTAATTTTCAGATTAGAGAGCTTCCCATACCTGTCAAATTCCTTAAGTAAGTTCGGGAGGGACACTATCGGGTTAGTTAGCGAGAATAAGAGGTCATCCGCATAGGCGGATATTTTATGGTGGCCCCTTCCCACCGTCACCCCCACTATGTCAGGACTGGCTCTTACTGTGCTCAGAAATGGCTCCAGGGCCAGTGCAAATAGAAGAGGGGAAAGCGGGCAGCCCTGCCTCGTGCCATTTGTTATCTGAAATGGTTCCGAAAGGATTCCGTTTGCCTTGACTTGGGCTGAGGGAATGGAATAACTGCTGAGAATCCACTGTAGCATTCTGTGCCCCACGCCAATCCTCTCAAGGACAGAGGACAGGAAGACCCAATTCACTCGATCAAACGCTTTTTCTGCGTCGGTGCTAAGGAGTACACATGGGGTCTTCCTCGTGGAGACTACATGAACGAGGTTAAGCACCTTGGTGGTGTTGTCTCTTGCCTCACGGCCCGGAACAAATCCCACCTGATCTAAATGAATCAGGTTTGGCAGAAACTGAGAAATTCTGTTGGCCAAGATCTTAGTGAACAGCTTAAGGTCGATATTGAGAAGGGAGATGGGCCTGTAGCTGCCACATGCTGATGGGTCTTTGCCTTCCTTCGGTATTAGAGATATATGTGCCCTAAGCGTATCCCTTGGAAACTGTCCACCGTCCCCTAAGCTGTTGAACATCCTCACCATGTAGGGGCCCAGGAGTGGCAAAAGCGTTCGATAGTACTGGAGTGTAAACCCGTACGGGCCAGGTGCTTTGCCCGGTTTCGTCTCACCCACCGCTTGCTGCAATTCCTCCATTATAATGGGGTCTTCCAGTTCCGCCCTTACCTCTGCCGACAGTTGGGGGATCTGGGAGGCCGTAATATAGTCCCGCACTGCTGATTCGGTTAGGGTAGTCACCGGGAGGTTATAAAGGGAGGAGTAAAAGTCTCTGAATTCTGTCACTATTTGGGACGGAGTGGATTTCCGTTGACCCGAGGGGGTTATGATCTGGGGGATATATGCTCTGAGCCGCTGTTTCCTGACCGTCCTGGCCAACAGTTTCCCGCATTTGTTTCCCGACTCATAGGAAAGCTTTCGGCAGACCTGCAATGCTGCCTTGGCCCTGTAGTGTAACAGATCTACTATCCGTTTCCTGAGAGTCATCAGTTCTACTTCCAGGGAGGCTACTGGCGTGTGTTTATGTTTCACTTCTACATCCCGGATCTTGTGTAACAGCCTAATTAGAGTCTGTTCCCTTTCCCTTTTAATTCTCGCGCCGTGTTTGATTATTATTCCCCGTATGACCGCCTTATGGGCCTCCCACAGGATTCCCGGATCACATCCTGCAGTGTCATTTGTTTGGAAGTAATGCTTCATTTCATTTGTGACTTCAGACAGCACTGTTGGGTCCTGCAAGAGACTCTCATTCAACTTCCAGAATCTAGATCTCGGGAGCCCAGAAGGTGACATACAGTAGCGCATGGTAACAGGCGCATGATCCGACCATGTATTAGTACCTATATCAATGTCGCTAACCCCCTCCAGCTGGTTATGAGGTACAAAGATATAGTCTATTCTAGAGTAGACCTTATGCGGAGATGAGAAAAATGTATAGTCTCGTTCTCCGTGGTGGTGTAGCCGCCAGACATCTATCAGTTGGGCCTCGTGAAGGGCCCGTGATGTACGTTTGTGTACGCCTGTGCTCAGGGATGGGGTACCTGAAGATGTGTCTACCGATGGGGCAAGTGGCACGTTCAGGTCGCCCCCGAGGAAAAGCAAACCCTCCCGAAACTCCGCCAACCGCCGCAACACCCGGCGAACGAACGTGTCCTGATGCACATTGGGAGTGTATATTGTGGCCAATGTCACCTTCGCGTCCCCGAACAGCCCTTTAATGAATACAAACCGTCCCTCGGGGTCTAGGAGCGTATCGGTGCATGCCCACGGCACTTTCCCTGACACAAGTATGGAGACCCCTTTAGATTTGCCATCTACATTTGTGGCATGGTATGCATGCGGAAAGAAGCGGTTTTTGAGGTAGGTGGGGTTACCCGTCCTAAAGTGTGTCTCCTGAATGAGCGCTACATCAGCGTGAGCTCTTTTAAGGTCATTCAGGAGCATACGCCGCTTTTCAGGGATATTGAGTCCCTTAGTATTTATCGAGAAAATGTTTATGTGGTCCATCGTCCCTCAGGTTCAAGAGAGAAAGGGGAAGAGGGGGGGGGGAGGATGTGGCCCGTATAGGAACCACAGAAGAGTGCGGAGAATAGAGGAAAACAGAAGTGGAGAGAAATCAGAGATAAGAAAATAAAAAAATAAAAATTTGTACCGCTAAACAATACGGTCACTAAACGGACTAACCAATCGTCCGTCGACTAAGTGTGCAAACAATCAGTTTGTATAGAAGCACTCCCTAGCTCACCTAGGGTGTATGCTTCGTCCTAATTGGGAAGAAGTAAGGGTAGACCAAGGGTGTAACCCTCTCATCCGCCCCCGTCCCCCCCAGCTAGAAAGCGTACATTAGCAATCTACTTTATAACATGAATATGTATAACTTTATAGAAAACAGCAATAACATGTAGACAGGATGTATTATTGGATAGAAGACATTAAGAGTCCATAGAAAACCTTGTCTATCAGGGTGGGTGAGCTTCTGGTCAGCTCTTCAGAACATAACTAGGTCCGTGTTCCCACATAAATCCCGGCAACCTCCAATGCCACCCTCTGCATTTCCCCCAACACCCCCTCCCCCAGCATGCACCCAGCCAGTAGAGTATCCCTCCCTCACTCCCACCCCGCCAATCCCCCCCGAACACCCCCACCCCCCTGCAGGACTAGACTCCAAACATAACAGAACATTCAAAACACTGTAGCATAACCTGCTCAGCCATCCCGCCCATAATTAAAAGTCACTGACCAGTAGGGGCATCTGCACTGTGAGTGTATTGAGTCCGCTTCTTGAGCGTCTTAATAGTAACTGCAGAGCTGCCATCTTCTCGCCACCCGGGAAGTCCAAACAGAGAGGAGAGCAGTGGAGCTATAGGGATGAGGGACTAGGGATCGAGTCAAATCTCAGGCGGTCTTGTCCGCAGCAGATGCAGTGTGTGTTTGGCAGCTCCTGGGTTAAGTCAAGGATCCCGGCAGCCTGCATCAGCGCCTGACAGGACAGGGAAGGGAATATCCACCCACCTCCCTCACTCCTGGTGGCCTGGAGAAAGAGAAAAAAAAAAAAAAAAGGGGGGGGGGTGAAGCCGTCCAGGGATTGCTCCATCAGTGGGTGACAGAGCATTAGAGGTGAGTAAATCAGTGCGGGCATGGGGGCCAGGAGGGGGGGGAAACCGAACAAATGCAGGGGAGGCGAAAGCAGAACAAGGGTGACCAGGAGCCGGTGTGCAATGTAAAGAGGAGCATCGAAGTGCAAGAGTTGCTGGCTAGTCCTCCCTTGCAGCATCTGCAGAGAAGTGTCGGGGTCTACGCCGGCTCCTCTGTGGACCCGGGGATCTGGCTCTTCTTGTTCCCGAGCGGGCAGTGTAGCGTGGCAGCGGCTGGAGCCAATCAGGTACATCGACAGGATCTATATCCATGAAGGCAAACAAAGCTGGTAAATCTGCTGGGGACCAGAGGGTAAAAGAATGCTGAGCCTTCTTGAAGGTGACGGAAATAGGGAACCCCCAACGGTATGTAAGTCCAGCTCCTCTCGCAGTCTCCAGTACAGGTCTCAGGAGTGCCCTTCTTTGCAGCGTTGCTCTGGATAGGTCGGGCATGATCCGTAACACGGCCCCATCAAATTCCACATCTCCTTTTTCCCATGCTGTTCGGAGGATCAGATCTTTATGAGCATAATGATGGATCCGGCAGATAACGTCCCGCGGTCTATCTGGGTCTTCAGAGCGCGGGCCAAGGGCTCTATGGATCCGGTCAAAAGTCAGGGTAGGAGGGAAGTGTTCTCCCGTCACGGTCCTGAAGATTGCCATGGCCGTAGCCCCCAGATCTTCTGCACCTGTGGCCTCCGGAAGACCCCTCAGACGCAGATTATTTCGTCTGTTGCGGTCTTCGATCTCTTCGAGTTGCAGTTGTTGCGTGAGGACAATGCTTGCCTGACTCGCCTGGGCTGCCTCCATTGCCGTCAACCGTCTCTCCAGGTTGGCCATCGCTAATTCCCCTGACCCCAGCCGATCGGATATTGTATGCACCTTCTGTCGTACCACCGCTATCTCCTTGCGGTGCGTCGCCTCCAGCCTGCCAACAATGTCCTCTATATCTGCCCTCGTCGGCAGGGCTCGTAGCAGTGCCCGAAGTTCAGTGTCGGCGCTCCAGGGTGCCTGCGCGGAAGGAGGCTGTGAAGGTTCTGGCAGGCCTGGCTGGAGGGTCCCCAGGATAGTGAGATCCATGTTCAGGGTCGGCACCGTGAAAGGCTGAAGTGTTGGCGAGGAGGTCTGCGAAGACTGTGAGCCACGCGGTCTCTGTTCGGTGGCATCCGCCATCTTGAGGGCTGGAGAGGAGCCGTTGGTGCTGGTGAGGTATTTCTGGATATCCCCACTCCTGCCCGACCTGGAAAGTACATGCTTTTGTGTCTTTCCCCTCCGTTTACCAGCCGAGTACATGCCGGGTGAAACAAGTAGATATCTTGTCTATTAAGCTGGGTAAGGACGGGTCGGACCGGGAGCTCCTTAGGCACACGTCCTCACTCAGCCATGTCCAGACCACGCCCCCAGCAATATATCATTTAAGTGACAACAAAAAATGGCAAAAAATGAAATCTTTCATGGACTCAACATGCCTCTCAGCAAAAGGGGTCATTTTTGTTGTGCTATCTTGGCATTTCAGGGCCTCTGAAACTGTGATCGGTAGTGAGGAATTGAAATATGCAAATTATGCTCTTTGAAAGCCTGAAGGTGGTCATTTGTTTTGGGCACCAATACACAGTAGGCTCCCAAAAAGTTTTAGACTTGTGGTATCCCCATATTAATGAGAAGCAGAATGTATTTTGGGGTGGCATTCCATGGCATGTGTGAACAATATATTTTATTTAAGTGACAGCTTTGTGTAAAAATAAAAATAATAATAATAGTTTTCCAGAAATTTGTGGCAAAAAATTAACTCTTCCATGGACTCGACATAACTCTCAGCAAATAGACTCTAAAAAAAGAGTGAGGGGAGTTTGTGATATCTTGGCATTTCAGGACCCCACAGCAAATTCATGGGGTGTCTACTTTCCAAAAAGGAGTAATTTGGGGGGTCTGTAGTGCCCTGTTTTTTAGGCTCAAGAATTGTGATAGGCATTCATAAAATAAAAGCTGCGTAAATTCAAGAATATACGTATATATCATAGTTTGCAGATGCTATAACTTTAACACAAACCAATTTTGGACTTTGAAAAAAAAAAGACGAGTAGCAAAATACATTTTGGCTTAAATTTTTTGACAAAATTTGAGTTTATTAGATAGTTTTTATAACAGAAGTAGAAAATATATATATATTTTTTTCAAAATTGTTATTCTTTTTTCATTTATATCACAAAAAAAGGTTAAAGTAGCGCAGTGCCAAATAGCATCCTGGTCAGGAAGGGGGTAAAGTGTGTAGTAAACCGCAGTTTAAAGAAAAAAAAATCCCCTGCAAGGCAATGTCATAATGTGCTAGTACAGTAAAACCTTGGTTTGCGAGCATAATTCGTTCCAGAAATGTGCTTGTAATCCAAAGCACTTGTATATCAAAGATTTTATTTTACAGGGTATAAAAGAGAAAAGAGGCGCCTCTAAGTGTAGCAATAAGTTGCTAAAATGTTGTACTTCATTAAATGTTACCATATTGCTACACTTAGAGGCTCCTCTTCTTTCTTTTTACTCAGTTGTGACATGACACTACTCTTATATCAAGACATCACTTGGATATCAAGGCAATATTTATTAAAACATTTTGCTTGTCTTGCAAAAGGCTCTCAAACCAAGTTACTCTCAAACCAAGGTTTTACTGTACTACCATATTATGCAAGACTTACCTTAAAATGAAGCCCTCCAGCGAAACAATATCACTGCTGACAGGGCTTCCACCTTTCCCCAGTCTTCATTCCAAGGTCGCAGCCTAGGCTACATGAGTGGCTGGGGGCCGCAATGACTTTGCTCCTGCACATGCACGCAGGAGCCCTTATCTAAGGGACAGAGCTCTGAAGGTGACGTCACTGGCTGCAGGGCTGGTGCAAGGATTTTTGACACCCTAGGCCAGGCATATCCAAAGTCTGGCCCGCGAGCCAAATGCGGCCCCCCGCCATCAGACTACATGAAGAGAATCTCCTGTTTACTCAGCAGTGTCTGTATTTGAAGTTCCGTCTCCTGGGCTGGCATTGGACGACTGTTCTATCTATCATAGGAGGCGGGACTTTGTATTAGAGAGGCCACAAAGTAAACAAGAGATTCTCCTGTTTGTAATCTGTCGGCACTCGTCCCGCCCTCTGCCCTCCGAGGCTGCAGATGGGCATTGGTCTGGCTGCATCGATGGCAATGGTAAGGCTGCATTTATGGCACATGTGGTGAGGCTGCATTTATGGCACATGTGAGGCTGCATTCATGGCACATGTGAGGCTGCATTCATGACAATGTCAATGAAGAGTCAATGCGTGTTATATGCCGATAAATACGGTATATACAAATAACAGGCCCAACCTCATCCTTAGCCCTGAGCAGCGCTCTGGGATTCGTTGGGGCCACAAAAAAATATATATACAGTATATCCAAATAACACGCCCGAGCTCATCTCTTCACCACACACAGCCACAAAGACAAGAGAATTCTTGTTGTGCCGTGTAGTAGAGCTCGGAAGAACACACTTAGACCTAATTTTAATGGTTCAAAGAATGTCTGGAAAAACTGTCGGCCCTCACGCATGTTCACTTCATCAAATCTGGCCCTCTTTGAAAAAAGTTTGGACACCCCTGCCCTAGGCGAAACCTAATTTTGCAGCCCCATTGGCTCCACCCCTGAATCCACTCCCTTTGCCCTACCCATCTGACAGAAGGCAGCACTATAAAGGAAACATTGGCTCCAATGCTGCGATGCACCTCTAATTACACCACCGGTCGGACGGTGCAGCTGCCTTGGACTGAGTTAGTTACATGCTGCAACCTGCAGAGCATGCAGACGCGGAGGGAAACCAATGTCCCGGCACACCTAGGCAGCAGTGCACCCTAGGCGGCTGCCTAGTGCTAGCACCGGCCCTGACTGGCTGCATGCAGTGTGAATATCTCTTAACCACTTCAGACCCGCGCTATTGACAAAATACGTCAACAGCGCAGACCTGAGGCGCCAAGTTGACTTCTTTGGATGTCATTTATAGTGCATTACCCGCGCGCGCCACTGGGTGGCGCGCCGCGGGTCAACACTGTCCCGCCGCATCGCTGAAGAGCTGATGCATGTACCTGGCATCCGCGATGTCCGTCGGGTACATGCGATCAGCGGGAACACAAGCAGATGACAGCAGGGATATGGAGCTCTGTGTGTAAACACAGAGCTCCACGTGCTGTCAGAGGAGAGAGGAGACCGATCTGTGTCCCTTGTACATAGGGACACAGCATCGGTCACCTCCCCCAGTCACCCACCTCCCCCCACACAGTTAGAACACACCCAGGATACACATTTAACCCCTTCCTCCCCCCCTAGTGTTTAACACATTTAACCCCTTCCCTGCCAGTCACATTTATACAGTAATTAGTGCATTTTTATAGCACTGATCGCTGTATAAATGTTAATGGTCCCAAATTTGTGTCAAAAGTGTCCGATATGTCTGCCGCAATATCGCAGTCCCAATAAAAATCGCAGATTGCCGCCATTACTAGTAAAAAAAATAATAATAAAAAAAATCATAATTCTGTTCCCCATTTTGTAGGCGCTATAACTTTTGCGCAAACCAGTCGCTTATTGCGATTTTTTTAGTTTTTTAGAAAAATACGTCGAAAAATACGGCCTTAACTGAGAAAAAAAATTGTTTTTTTTTTTTTTTTAAATTGGGATATTTATTAAGTAAAAAATATATATATTTTTTTAAATTGTCGCTCTTTTTTTGTTTATAGCGCAAAAAATAAAAAACGCAGAGGTGATCAAATACCACCAAAATAAAGCTCTATTTGTGGGGAAAAAAGGACGTCAATTTTGTTTGGGAGCCACGTCGCACCACCGCGCAATTGTCAGTTAAAGCAACGCAGTGCCGGAAGCTGAATGGGCACGAACGGGGTTTATGTGCCCAGTAAGCAAGTGGTTAAACAGAGCAAGTTTAGGAGATATGCACTGTACCTACAAGTAAGTCATATTATATGCTTACCTGTAAGTACAACATTAAAAACTGGGTTTACTACCACTTTAATATTGTCATTATTTAAGAAAATAAATAAATGAGGATTTAATTGTACTTTAAGGAAGCTGCAAGAGCCAAGATAATAAACATGAAGCACTGCTGGAGGTGAAGACTAGGGGGGCTGCCGCACGAAATTCCCAAATGGTAGACAGTGCCATCAATGTCAAAAGTCTGGTTTTGAAAATAACAGACGGAGCCAGTAGCACAGCCGTGCAGTCTCGGGCCAACGCTGGGTCCCACTGCAACACAAAACAGTAATAAATGCATTATAATCAACATAACCCAACATATGAACAACGCTGCATAGGGGTATATATATTATCTGGGACTTGCATAGCTGCACAGGTGTCACTGGAAGATTACTTCAGACCAGGACAAGCAGCAGACAGATTAGTGAAAGCAACTACTGAGCAAAAAAAATCTGAATGTTGTACTGTATCCTAGTAGTAGAGCCTTGCCTATAGCTCCATGTAAAGGGAAAGGTATAGGGCCTCATTTGCACTTGTCATGAATAGCTGTAGGAGCTGCTAAGTCTCTCAGAGGTAATGGTAGTCAGTGGCGTAGCGTGGGATGTCAACGCCTGGGGCAAGGCAAGTAATTTCCGCCCCCCTGACCCATGAACTTACCTATTTTTAGCTAGCTCCAGTCTGGTCACATGATCCACTGTGTGAGACAGCGGTGGCTGTAGGGAAGAGGAGAGCGTGCTTGAAAATGACTGGTCAAGCCTGGAGTGGTGGCATAATGCATATGTCCCATCTGTTGTTGGCGCTCCCTCCTCTCCACACTTGTGACAGCGCCCCTCTAAATTTTGTGCCCGGAGCAGTGGCCCCCCTCGCACCCCCCATGCTATGCCACTGATGGTAGTCGACCCCAATTAAAAGTGTCAAATGGGGCCTTAAAGTTGTACTTCGCTTCTTGGTAAAATATGGCTCCTAAAATGATGTCAGCTCTTCAGCTTGGGTGTACTTATACTAAACATGATTGATCAACTGTGCATGGTTGATCAGAACTCTGCCCGAGTATGATTTTCCCCATGTCCACTCCTCCACTGGTCTGTGCTCACACTGTGCTTGAATGGAAGCGTTTTGTTGGGCACACTTACATCATCACTTCTGTCAGCCAGACCACAGTCATTCATGCTGCTGTGCTTGATGGTGTGTGGAGAGTTCTTGCTCAGTGATCTATGGAAAGTTCACACTCACACTGAAGCCAACCGTACAGGATTCCTAGTGAACCGTACCCAAGACCTGTACTGGACGCCAAATGAGCCATATTCTGGACCCTTACAGGACTCCAAATAAACTGTGTCCTAGTGTTCTATTAAACTCCAAGTTGTCCCAGACCTGTGCTAGACTCCAACTTTTCCGAGTTCCAGACCCATACTGGACTATGTCCCAGGCTTATAGTAAACTATGTCCCAGGCTTATACTGGACACCAAATACACCATCTCTCAGGACTGTACTGGACAACAAATACACTATGTCCCTGGCCTGTATTGTACTCCAAGATAAATGTATCCCAGACCCCTACTGGATTTCAAGTGAACCATGTCTAAGACCGCTACTGGACTCCAAGTGAACTGTGTCCCAGACAACTTCGGGACTCCAAGTTAACAATGTTTCAGACCTGTGCTAGACTGTAACGCCACCACCGTTACTGTTAGCAGAACGGGCGCAGCTACATCTATTCGTGACAGCTGCGCTCCGTTCTGCTATCCGGACGTGTCACTTCCGGTGCACGGCAAGTGCGTTCCACGCTGGAACGTGGAAATGCACCCCAGCTGGACGCGGCTCCTCCTGCGCTCCACCGCGGTCTATTTAAACCCCCAGCACTGACAGTATGGCGTTCCACTATTTTGCCAGGACGCCTGGGGTCCCTCAGCCATCAGCACTACCATCTTCACCCACCAGCTTGACCCCGGACCGGACTACCGGGACCCGCATCCCAGCACAGCATGCACTACTAACCACAAGTACTCTGAGCTTAACAACCCTGCTTGGTATTACCTTCATGCCTATGGACTGTGCCAATCATAACCCTGTACTCTTCGATGTTTAACCTATCTGCCTAGTATTACATTCATGCATATGGACTGAGCCTTTTGATACCCATGTACTCCGGAATGCCTATTATCCCTGCCTAGTATATCATTCATGTTTCAGGTTTATGCCATTGATACTAAGTACTACTAGAGGACTGACATACGTGCCATCTCGTTGGTTTGTGTACTGTCATTCCAATAAGCAAGTATTCCTGGAAGCTTTCCGTGAGCGGTTCAACATAGTCTCATCATTTCCTCACTTGATAGACTTTAGCTCTAGTCCCTGATACATCGTCGCTTATGAAGGAATAAGCGTTTCCCAAAATATATTTTGTTAAACTAAGGCTGTGATGACTGATCCCTAACTCTCTGCTGAGCTTGAGAGTGAAACCTGGGATCAAACCTGAGAAGCCTCCGCAGTTGCGATCCAGACATTTTGTGCTAAGATAGGCGTGTCATAACATAGACTCTAACTAATCCGAGTCCCAGACCCGTACTGGACTACGAGTGAACTATGTCCCAGGCCTATACTGGACACCAAATACACCATGTCCCAGGCCTGTACTGGACACCAAATACACCATGTCCCATACCCCTACTGGACTCCAAGTAAACAATGTTCCAAACCCCTACTGTACTCCAAGTGATAAGCAACCCAGACCACTACTGGACTCCAACTGAACCATGTCACAGACCCCTACTGGACTCCAAGTGAAAAGTATCCCAGACCCTTACTGGACTCCAAGTGAGCTGTGTCCCAGACCCTTACTGGACTCCAAGTGAGCTGTGTCCCAGATCCTTACTGCTAGACTCCAACTGAACCGAGTCCCAGACCCATACTGAGCTACAAGTGGATTCCAAGTGAACCGTGTCTAAAACCGCTACTGGACTCCAAGTGAACCATGTCCCAGACCCCTACTGAATTCCAAGTTAACCATGTTCCACACCTTTGCTAGACTCCAACTAATCTGATTCCCAGACCCGTACTGGACTGAATTGAACCAGGTCCCAAGCCTATACTGGACACATAGGCGTGCCCACGGGGTGTGCCGGGTGTGCCCAGGCACACCCTAATCATCCCCGCTGTGCTCTTTAACATACACAATGTCAGTGTATGTAACAGTCACTCAGTCGCAAATACAGCTGTGTCCTGCGAGTAGGAGCCTGGGAGGAATGAGCAGGGAGGGGACTAGCCCCCACCTCCTCCACCTACTCCTGATCACTGGTTGCTATAGCCGCTTGGCGTCTGGCAACCAGTGACGTCACTGCCCACGTTGCAAGCAGAGGAGGATTTCACGTCCTCCTCCTCTGCGCTAGTGCTGCTGGGGAGTCACGCTGGTTCTCTCATGTCTGCTCCAGTGACTGGCTTGCTGCTTCTGTGGGGTGTTTCTGTTCCCACAGCTGCGAGGCATCTCTCCCTCTCACTTCCTCCCCCCTCCTGCCCATTTCAAACACAGGACTGAAGTCCCCCCCCCCCCCTTCTTCTTGGCTCGGATGTCAGGAGGGAAGGAGGGGGGAGGAGAATGGACACACTGCAATCAACAGGAGGACGGGACATACTGATCTGAGGTAAGCACACAATCTTCATGCTTGACACACTTGCAGGAGAAGGAGAGACAGGGAGGAAGTTGTCAAAAAAGAATCCTTGCAGTGATTTTGGGGATAAGAGCATGCTGTATGTGCTAGGGGGGTACTTTAGGAGGGAAGAGAAATAATTTTTTATTCAACCCCTCCTTCCATCTCAATTTCTATCCCCTCCCAAAGTGTGCCCCCCTAGTACATACAACATGCTCTTATCCCCCAAAATCACTGCCAGTATTCTTTTTTGACAACTCGCCCCCCTCCCCAGCTTCAAAGACAAGCTGTCTGCTATTGAGGGGACAATTGTACCATCTGGAAACTTTGCTAGACATTCAGGCCCCCCCCCCCCCACCTGTCAGGCAAGTTAGTGAAGCCAAGTGCCTGACCCTTTTCCAGCAATGGGCTCCAAGACTCAGGACTGGTTCACACCACAAATCGCATAGGAACATGCTCTGCGCTCTTTTGCAATTCACATGCCTTCCAGGTGCTGTGCGATTTTAGCCCTTTCATTTAAATGGTCGGTCTGCACCAAGTGCTGTGCATGCGCTACTTTACAAAACGCACAGCAACTGAATCGCATGGTACTGCTGATCATACATTCTGGTGCAGGCAAACGCTGCATTTGCTACCTGCATTTGGGTAGTCATTAACCCATTGGCACCGGCCACACACAAATATGTGGCTTCTCTGTGCCTTGGCCTTGGCACAGAGAGGTCACATATTTGAATGAATTGCGATCAGTAACGCTGTGCCGAGTGCACGCCCTGAGCACCCCCTTCACAGTTACCGGCGTCTAAGTGAATGCTTGTGATCGCTGCAAGCGATCAGGAGTTTTTGGATCGTGTGTGCCAGGAGGCAAAGTGTAAATAGGTTAAGTTGACACCCACTACAGATCGCTATGGGAGTGCATTTTGAAATGCACACAAAACGCAGGATTCTCTCACAGCATTCTAGTATATACAGACCCTTATTCCGAATACACAGGATTTCATTTGTATCTCAGAAAGGTCCCACCAAAATCTTGCACACGGTCCTGCTGATTTCATGCGCCCCTGCCCCAAAAGTCGGCAATTTTTTTTCAAAAATCATCTTTTTGTGGGGGTGGGGGGCGGGGGGTGGTGTCCCTGAATAGCAGTTTGGAAATGTGGTCACCCTACCCTCCGGCCTTGTGACTCATCTCCATCAGAAGTAGGCAGCGGAGTAGCCTGGTTAGCAGCAGCGGAAGATGAGTGGCTTTAAGCAGCCTGTTTTGTTTAACCACTTGCCACTCGCCAATGACAGATTGGCGGCGGCAAAGTGGTTGCTTAATCTTGACTGGACGTCATATGACGTCCTCAGGATATTAAGCCGCTGCGCGCCCACGGGGGCGCGCATTGCGGCGATCTTTGTTGCAGGGTGTCAGTCTGACACCCTGCAACTCTGATCTAGGTAAAGTGTCTCCGACGGAGACACTTTACCAGGTGATCAGCCGTGTCCAATCACGGCTGATCACGATGTAAACAGCAAAAGCCGGTAATCGGCTTTTCCTCACTCGCGTCTATGACTAGGCATCAGTTGTCGGTGTGAAATGCGTCAGCTTTTGTTACCCCACTGTTTGCTGTTTTTGCTGTTTTAGTTATATTTTTTGACTGGAATAAACAGGCGCTATTTTTACGTTTTTTCATCCATTGGAGTGCGGCTGTCCATTTCTTTTTCCCTACATTGCACTACGCATTGCCTGCACCCACTTGAGTTTTTGAACTTTACTCGCCACTGAAGAGTGTCATCTGGAGCGGTGGTTTTCCCTTTATCTTATCAGCACAGCCCCCCCCCCCCGAGGATGCCCACTGGACCAGCAGGGATGCCCACTGGACCACCAGAGATTCCACTAGATCACCAGGGATTTAAATCAAAGGTATGCCACCCTAGACCACCAGGTATGACACATAATGGATGCCAATCAGAGCCACAAT
This sequence comes from Rana kukunoris, assembly GCA_029574335.1. NCBI lineage: Eukaryota > Metazoa > Chordata > Amphibia > Anura > Ranidae > Rana > Rana kukunoris. The sequence goes on along the minus strand of JAJQKJ010002470.1, from coordinate 79,214 downwards.
GGATGCCAATCAGTGCCCACAATGGGCATCACTGATTGGCAGGCATTGTTTGGCACTGATTGACATCCATTGGTACAACACATTAGTTAATGCCCATCCACGCCGCCTATCAGTGCCCATCCATGCCGCCTATCAGTGTCCATCCGTGCCGCCTATCAGTGTCCATCCGTGCCGCCTATCCCTGCCCATCCGTGCCGCCTATCCCTGCCCATCCGTGCTGCCTATCTGTTCCACCTATCCGTGCCGCCCATCAGTGCCTCATATTGGTGCCCATCATCAATGCCACCACATCAATGCCACCTCATTGGTGCCCATCAGTGCCACCTTATCAGTGCCAGTCAGTGTAGTACCATCAGTGCCCATTAGTGAAGGAGAAAACGTACTTTTTTACAATGATTATAATGGAAACAAACAAAAAAATTCAAAATTTTCTGTAATTTTTTATTTTTATTTTCAGAAAATAAAAATCCCAGAGGTGATCAAATACCACCAAATGAAAGCTCTATTTGTGGGTACAAAATGATAAAATTTAGTTTGGGTACAGTGTAGCATGACCGCGCAATTGTCATTCAAAGTGCAACAGCGCTAAAAGCTAAAAATTGGTCTGGGCGGGAAGGTGTATAAGTGCCCGGTATGGAAGTGGTTAATCAAGGTGAGCAAGTGTGAGAGAGACAGCACTGTGGATGGTCTGTGGACAAATTCTTTTCACCTTTTTGGACGCCTATGGCTCTAATCAGGTGTTTCCAAAAAATACCCCGAGCACTGAAAGTATATGCCAAGGGGGCGGGGGATTTGCTGGAGTGTCTATAGATGTTGGCTGATGGAGTCTCTATTGTCACTGGGTGATCTATTGATGCTGGGGAAGTCTATTACTGCTAGTGGGATCTATTGTTTCTGGGGGGGGGGGGTGTCAGTTGTTGATGGGAGAATACTACTGTTGAGGGAGGGGGCTTATGTTGCTGGCTGCTGGAGAGTATATTGATACTGGATGCTGGGAGATCTAGTGTTGCTGGGGGATATTTTCTTGTGGGGTGATCTATTGTTGCGAGGGAGATCTATTGTTAATGGGCGTGATCTATTGTTGTTGGGGAGATGTCTTGTTATTGGGGATCTATTGTTGCTGGGGGAATCTAACAAATTTATTTAAAGCAGTAAATACAATTCAGTATATTAAAACATGACACTTATTAATAAAAAATCCCACTTACCGTTAATCTTTTAAAATTGCTTATTTGATTTTGAGATTTATTTAAAAGCGTTGTTTATGTTAAGATTATTTAAATAATAAGTTAAAAAATGATGTTTGTTTACATTGATGATTTTTTTTTTTTATTAAAATGTTTTAATACATTTAAAAATGTTTGTTAACATTTATTTATAAGAGTGTGTGTGTGTATAAAGATAGAAAGATCTATCATATATATATATATATATATATATATATATATATATATATATATCATATACATACACACAAATGAACGTGTTTTTGAGCTTTGGTTTGAGGTGCACACCCTAATGCAATAGGCTGCGCACGCCTATGACTGGACACCAAATACACCATCTCCCAGGCCTATACTGGACACCAAGTACACCATGTCCCAGGCCTGTACCGGACACCAGATAGACCCCTACTGGACTCCAAGTAAACAATGTTCCAGACCCCTACTGGACTCCAAGTGATAAGCATCCCAGACCACTACTGGACTCCAACCGAACAATGTCACAGACTCTTACTGGACTCCAAGTAAAAAGTATCCTAGACCCTTACTAGACTCCAAGTGAGCTGTGCCTCAGACCCTTACTGGACTCCAAGTGAGCTGTGTCTCAGACCCTTACTGGACTCCAAGTGAGCTGTGTCCCAGACCCATACTGGGTACCAAATAGACCATGTCCCAGGTTTATACTGGACTGGGACAGAGGCCTTGATTTGAAAATCCAAATCAGTACTTACAGATAACTCAAGGTACCTATACTTCAGCACTTCTGGTATTTTCTAATATTTTAGATTATGGTTAAATTTAGGTTCATGTCAAGGACATTACATTTTACATAAAATTAATCTACTATAATAATGATCCCTAAACTCTATGAAGGTCAATGTTGGCTTGACTTTCCAAAAGTCATATTACTCTTTCTTAAGACCACACTTCAAGCCAATAACCAAATGCACAGATTAAATAAATATAAAGATGCGGTTTAAATGAGTAGCATTTCTGTCCATCCAGTCTTGATTGCCCACAGCTCTGTCACATCACAGTCCTGTCTGGTAGGGCAGGAGACCTGATTTTTCTCTGCTGTTCATTTTCACTTAGAGATCTTGTCCCTTACCCACCCTGTGATTGGACAGTGAAAAAAGAGATAGTGTCATTAAGAGCTCATCCCTGTCACCCTGCTTTCTACTTCTGTCAGAATGCTCCTAACTCTGCAGCACCACGTATTGGCTCCTTATGTTGTTTCTGCCTCCCCCAGTCTGCAAGAGGCTGATAAAAAGTCAAAGTCAGGTACTCACACTATTTGCATTTAAACATACAAGAAATGTAACTATTTATGATTACAGATCTAATTATATTTTGTATCATTTATCCTCTCAGATTTCAGCTTTAAGTCCTGCTATTTGCTCATTCATCGGAATAACTCACATGTTGTAAGTTCCACATTAGCGCAGTGTTTTTCCTCGCCCGTGCACTCAAGCTTACAGGATTCATCTGTAGTGGGAGTACAAGTTGGACACAAGACTCCATTTTTTACTGATTTTCGTGTTGGCACTGAAAAAGATAATGAATAGGGTGTGTAAAAAAATCTCCTCTATTGCAGTGATTCCCAACCATATTGTGACCAGGGCCTGTAAACTCAGCTAAAACCTACCATGCCCCAACAATAATTAAAAAGGTCTATACTCACACAGTAAAAGTATGGGAACACACAGAATATGTATTGACATTCTAGATGACTCTGGATGGGGCTGGGTGTCAATGTGTGGAGATGGGGGTTCTGGGATGGGTTAGGGGACTCTTCTGTAGAGTTAACTTCCCTGTAGAGGATGAGGTTTCTGTAGGGAGTTAAGGGCAACTGTAGGGATAGGATCTTTGGAGGGGCACTGTGGGAGACCGGAGTGCATTGAAGGAATTGGGGGGGGGGGGGGGGGGGTTGTGGGACACTGTTGGGGGTACTATGGGGCAGTTAGCTCTACAGCAAGCTAGGTGAAACTGCAGGGGGCTGGGGGGGGGGGGCATTGTGGGACGTTAGGCGTCACTTTGGAGGATGAGGGCTCTCAGGGGGGCCAATGGCACTATCGAAAGTTGAGGAGCACTACAGGCCAATATGAGAGGTTGGATGGTGCTATGGAAGCTGGAAGGCACTGTGGAGGGTTGAGGGGCACTACAAGCCAATGTGAAACGTTGGGTGGCACTATGGAAGCTGGAAGGTACTGTGGAAGGTTGAGGGGTACTACAGGCCAATGTGAGAGGTCAGAGTCACTATGGAATCTGTAAGGCACTGTGGAGGTTTGAGGGGCAACAGATACCTCAAAGTACCTATACTTCAGCACTTCTGGTATTTTCTAATATTTTAGATTATGGTTATATATATGGTTAGATTTAGGTTGGTTTGGGTTGCCCTTCTCATATCTAATACCACCAAGTACCTGGCTACCTAGTGGTAGAAGAGAAAAGTGCAGCAAGGCCAAACTTAGGGAAAAATCAATGGATCGCTATGAATCAACCAGGATAACTACTCCTGGCAAGTAAATTTGTGAGGAGCTCCCTGCCTAAACTACAGGGTGCTACATCGTAAAACCTTGGGTTGAGAGTAGGGTTGTCCCGATACCGATACCAGTATCGGTATCGGGACCGATACCGAGTATTTGCGGGAGTACTTGTTCTCCTGCTAATGCCCCCAATGCCTGAATAGAATACTCCCCCCCGCCGCCGCATACCGCAAAGCCGCCGCCACATACCGCATAGCCGCCGCGTTAATCCCCATGCATTACAGCGCGTATTACAGGCAGCTTTCGTTTGAATACTTGTAATGCCCGCCGCGCCGTGTATAGGCACTCCCCTTCTCGGGATTGGACGGATCCGTCCAATCCCGAGAAGGGGAGTGTCTATACACGGCGTGGCGGGCATTACAAGAATTCAAACGAAAGCTGCCTGTAATGCGCGCTGTAATGCACGGGGATTAACGCGGCAGCAGCGGCGGCGGCGGTGGCATCGGCATCATCTACTACTAGGTATGGGGGACATGGCTGCAATATGGGGGACAGGACATGACTGCATATATGGGGGACATGGCTGCATCTATGGGGGACAGGACATGGCTGCATCTGTGGGGGACATGCATGGCTGCATATGTGGGGGACATGCATGGCTGCATATGTGGGGGACATGCATGGCTGCATATGTGGGGGGACATGGCTGCAATATGTGGGGGGACATGGCTGCAATATGTGGGGGGACATGGCTGCAATATGTGGGGGGACATGGCTGCATTTGGGGACACATTTAAAAAAAGTATCGGTATCGGCGAGTACATGAAAAAAAGAATCGGTACTTGTACTCGGTCCTAAAAAAGTGGTATCGGGACAACCCTAGTTGAGAGTAACTTAGTTTGAGAACATTTTGCAAGACTTTATATACAGTACAAGCGATATCTTGATATACAAGTAGCGTCACGTCACAAGTATAAAAGAGTAGAGAGGCACCTCCAAGTGTAGCAACGTGGGTACATTTAATGAAGCTACAACATTTATCAACTCACAGGGTTGATGATTAAAACCGGCACATCTAAGTATGCAGACATCCGGGGTAAAGCTGTCCACATAGACTATATTCCACACCACCATCGACGTCAATTTATTCCAAACTGGCGGCTATTAATGGGGCAAACTGGCGGCTATTGATGGGCACAGTGGCGGCAATTGATGGGCACAGTGGCGGCAATTGATGGGCACAGTGGCGGCAATTGATGGGCACAGTGGCGGCAATTGATGTTTTTTTTTTTCAGTTTGTTTGCACTCCCCAAAATATTTTGAGCACCAGCCGTCACTGGCCTCTTTTCTCTTTTATACTATGTAGCTCCTGCTGGATTTAGTTCTAATCCCCTTGTGGATGGACATTTTATGGTTACACAACTTACGACATTGCTATAATCTTGTTATATGGACTTTTAACTGAAGTACTTATAAATAAATGGTTGTGTAACGAATCATTTGAATTTCCATTATTTCTTATGGGGAAATTCAATTTGATATACAAGTGCTTTGGATTACAAGCATGTTTCTGGAACGAATTTGGCTTGCAATCCAAGCTTTTACAGTGCATTGGTCCCTGTGCAGAATCTGGGTGTGGTGAACTGAGAAGTGTTGGGAATTATAATAAGGTAAGATTTACAATAATAAGGTGGTAGCTAGGACTAGAGTTTATAGGATCCCGGAGTATCCTATCAAGGGCCGTGGGTGCTTTCTTAAGAGGAAATGTTCAATATCAGAAGAATATTCCTTTTACTTAGAAATGCTGATGTTAAAAAGAGATCAGTGATGATCTAAGGTACGAGTTGACCTGATACAACCTGAACCAGTGGGAAGCTGTCACATGATAGCAGGTCACCAACCCAATCAGCTGTAGTCAGGAAGTTAACTGCCCACAGCTGTACAGAACTAAGGGTTGGGGACACTTTCCATTGTTCTTATTTAATTATGGCTATATTTGGCCAATATCATTGGCCAAATGTGGCCATGCAGCCATATTAAGTCAATGTTGTCACCAGCCTCTTTGTTCCAATGCGGCTGCAAGGCGGGGAACTCCCCAGCTGCATCTGAAGGGGAATAGCGCCCTACCAACATGTGACAGCTTCCCAATGGTTTGGCCCAAACCTTAGCTCAACCCATTTTTCTAATTTCAGAAAGACCATGGGCAGATTCCGCAAAAGTGGAACTTACGTACAATTCAGAGCTTCTGGAGTGCAGTTGTTGGTTTTACAGCAAGATGTAGATAACTTCACATTTCCTTGTGGTGATGTCATGGTCCCAGATATGTCACAAGAAGATATGTTCGGTGCGCAGGCTCTGCCAAACAGGGTGTACGCATCTGCGTTAGCAAATACAAAATAATTTAGCTATTAATAAGTATAACATGACATTATTGAATAACTCAGCCTAATTAAAAAAAGGCGTATGGAGTTAGATTTTTTTTTTTTTTTGCTAGATACAGTGGAACCTCGGTTTAAGAGTAACTTGGTTTGAGAGCATTTTATTTGCAACTTTTTTTTAAATTCTGACTCAAGTGTTGACTCGCAAGACGAGCAGAATTCAAGCTAAATAGACCTGCAGTACCTAATTTGGCCTGAGGTACGGGGGTGCAGAAGCCGAGCCGAGCCGAAAATAGGCCTGCAGTACTTCATTTGGCCTGAGGTACAGGGGGGGCAGGAGCCAAGGAAAGCCGAACATTGGCCTGCAGTACCTCATTTGGCATGAGTTACGGGGGTGCAAGAAACGAGTGGAAGTGTCCTTGGGCCTTTTCGCCCGTTTTCGGCACTCTCAGGCATCCCCCAACTCTGGCCGCATTTGGTATTGCATCCCATTGAAGTCAATACGGAACAAATTATTTTTGTTTCCATTGACTTCAATGGGAAAACGCGCTTTGATATGCAAGTACTTTGGAATACGAGCATACTCCTGGAACAGATTATGCTCGTAACCTGAGCTTCACCTGGATTAGAAATCTAAAGCTGAACTCCAAGCAAACAGCTAAAGACACATGTAATACAAACGTGGGGATAAGTCTACCTGCCGAAGGATATGTTTTTTTTTCCTTCCAGTCCAAAGAATTACACAGGGCAGGAGACCAGATTTTCCTTTACTGTAGGTAAATAACATTAAAGGTCTAGTCCCTCCCCTGGCCTGTGATTGGACAGTAAAAGGAAAAGAAGCAAAGTGATGAGCTCATCCTTTTACCTCAAACAGGAACCTTTATTAAAATATCCACTTGTATATATAGCAATTCGAGACACAAACAGTTGTAGTTTTTCTAATAATATTCTGGCACTGTATTGTGTGCCAATAGGATACAAAGGGAACTTTGTGAAATAGCAACCTGTGTTACTCTGGCTGTGCATTACTGCTGTGATATCGTTTAATTAACCACTTGACCACTGGGCACTTAAACACCCTTCCTAACCAGACCAATTTTCAGCTTTCGGTGCTCTCACAATTTGAATGACAATTACTCAGTCATACAACATTCTACCCATTTGAAATTTTTGTCCTTTTTTTCACACAAATAGAGCTTTCTTTTGGTGGTATTTTTTTTTTTTTTCTTTTTTTTTTTTTCTTTTTTTTGCCTTCCACTTCAGACTTAACCACAACTTGAGACCTGCTCATGGTTATATTCAATGATTATGTCTCGACTTGTCTCGACTTTTTGCATCATATGTGGAGAATATATGTATATATAAATATATATATATTTTTTTTTTTTTCCCCCTCCCACCTCATCCCCGACCCTGCCCCTTCCCTCTTCTCCCAACCTCCCACTGGTCCTCTTACTAGGCCTCTATCGTCTCTTCCATTTAATAATTTCCTCTCCTCTTTATTGCTTAAGCTTCCATCATTTCTGCATATTCCATCTTAACCTTATATTTTTTCCAGGGATCCCATTTATCTTCGAAATCTGCCCAAGTTTCCTCCTCTCTGTATCTTAAATAATCATTGTAATAAATTTCATCGACCTTTTTCCCCCATTCTCTTAATGTAGGACTCTCTTCTCGTTTCCATTTACTCGAGATCTGGCTTTTTGCGGCGTTGAGAAAATCTGGAATTAGGGTCTTTAGATATCTTTTAGTTGGCATTCGTGCCCCATGCAAGACACAAACCCAAAAGTCCTCCTGTATATTTATATTTATTATTTCTTTAATTTTTTGTCTAATTTTTGACCAAAAGTTTTTTTACTTTTGGGCAAGACCACCAGATATGTGTCATTGTACCCACCTCTCTACATCCTCTCCAACAGAAACACGAATCATTTCCTAAAGATGAGTGTAATTTATCTGGTGTAAGATACCATCTTACCAAACATTTATAATTCTGTTCCATTACTTTGTTGTTTGTAGAAGTAACATGGACCCTGTTTATTATCTGTCTTATTTCAAATTCGTTTATTGATGAACCTGTTTCTTCTTCCCATTTTTTGATGAATGGGGGTACGCTCAGTTTTTTTAAGGCATTCAAAGTTTCATATATCATCGAGATTATTCCCTTATCAAGTTTCTTTTGTACAAAGTCTTTCGAATGGCCGTAAATTTGTTTCAGATCTTATAGGCTGTGGGAGACTTTCAAAAAAATGTCTTATTTGAGCGTATCTCCATTCATCAATCACCACAATATCTCTCTTCCCTTCCATCTCCTGCAATGATAATAGTCTATTTTGCTCCATAAAATCTTTTAATTGGGTGTCTTCTTTCTTAATCCAGTTACCAAACACAGAAGTTTCTCCCGGAGGGAAAAATTTTGTGTTCTTTAAGGGTATAAATGGTGAATTAAAACTCCATCTTTCTTTCCTATGAATCTGGTCCCAAAGTGCTAAAGCGTGTTTTGTAATGTCGTGAACTTCAGGGCTTAGACCTCTATATTGTGGTGGGATCCAGATTATTTTCCCAAGTGCAGTTTTACTTAATTTATTTTCCATAGCTACCCATCTTTTTTCTACATTATTTTTTGCCCATTCTATAACTCGTGATAAAATAATTGAATAATAATAATTTTTGAAATCCGGCGCTCCCAGCCCCCCTTGTGTCTTATCTTTTGTCAAAAGTGTTAACTTAATTCGTGGTTTTTTCCCCCTCCATATAAATCTAAGAAACATTGCTTGTAGTTTTTTAAAAAAAGCTTGCGGGATCCGAATTGGGAGCATCTGAATTTTGTAAATAATTTTTGGTAATATTATCATTTTAAAGATATTTATTCTCCCCGTCCATGATAATTGTCCTGGTGCTATTCTATTAAGGTCTTCTTTAATATTATTCAGTAATGGTATAAAGTTGGATTTATACAGGGTCTCTTTAGAATTTCCTAAACTAATTCCAAGGTAATTTAAGTTTTTTTTCCAGCAAATTTTGGTGGTATTTGATCACCTCTGGGTTTTTTATTTTTTGCGCTATAAAAGAAAAACGACTGAAAATTCTGTAAAAAAAAAAACTTATTTCTGTCATATTAGTGGGTTATTTCTCACACACAGCATATGCATACCACAAATTACACCCCAAAACACATTCTGCTATTCCTCCCGAGTATGGCGATACCCCATGTGTGGGACTTTTACACAACGTCGCCACATACAGAGGCCCAATATGCAGGGAACGCCATCAGGCGTTCTGGAACACCCAGGCCAATTCTGACATTTCTCTCCTACATGGAAAAATCATCATTTATTTGCTAGAAAATTACATAGAACCCCAAAACATTATATATGCTTTTTTAGCAAAGACCCTAGAGAATACAATGGCGGCCGTTACAAATTTTTATCTCGCATGGTATTTTCGCAGAAATTTATTGAACGCGTGTTTTTAAAAAAAAACTGTTTTGTGCTTAAAACAAAACAAAACAGTAAAGTTAGCCCAATTTTTTTTCATAATGTGAAAGATGAAGTTACGCCGAGTAAATAGATACCCAACATGTCACACTTCAAAATTGCGCACACTCGTGGAATGGCGCCAAACTTCGCTACTTAAAAATCCCCATAGGCGGTATTGCAGAGTATTGGGGTATTGCAATGTATCATGCAGGGTATTGGGGTATTGCCGAGTATTGGGGTATTGCCGAGTACTGGGGCATTGCTGAGTATTGGGGTATTGTTGGGTACTGGGGTATTGTTGGGTACTGGGGTATTGTGGGGTACTGTTGGGTACTGGGGTATTGTTGGGTACTGGGGTATTGTTGGGTACTGGGGCATTGTTGAGTACTGGGGTATTGCCGAGTACTGGGGTATTGCCTAGTACTGGGGTATTGCCGAGTACTGGGGTATTGCCGGGTACTGGGATATTGTTGGGTACTGGGGTATTGTTGGGTACTGGGGTATTGTGGGGTATTGTTGGGTACTGGGGTATTGTTGGGTACTGGGGTATTGTGGGGTATTGTTGGGTACTGGGGTATTGTTGGGTACTGGGGTATTGTTGGGTACTGGGGTATTGTGGGGTATTGTTGGGTACTGGGGTATTGTTGGGTTGGGGTATTGTTGGGTACTGGGGTATTGTTGGGTATTGTTGGGTACTGGGGTATTGTGGGGTATTGTTGGGTACTGGGGTATTGTTGGGTACTGGGGTATTGTGGGGTATTGTTGGGTACTGGGGTATTGTTGGGTACTGGGGTATTGTGGGGTATTGTTGGGTACTGGGGTATTGTGGGGTATTGTTGGGTACTGGGGTATTGTTGGGTACTGGGGTATTGTGGGGTATTGTTGGGTACTGGGGTATTGTTGGGTACTGGGGTATTGTGGGGTATTGTTGGGTACTGGGGTATTGTTGGGTACTGGGGTATTGTTGGGTACTGGGGTATTGTGGGGTATTGTTGGGTACTGGGGTATTGTTGGGTACTGGGGTATTGTTGGGTACTGGGGTATTGTGGGGTATTGTTGGGTACTGGGGGATTGCTGGGTACTGGGGGATTGCTGGGTACTGGGGGATTGCTGGGTACTGGGGGATTGCTGGGTACTGGGGATTGCAGGGTACTAGGGAATTGCAGAGCTGGGATGTTTTGAGGGATGGCTGGATCCGTGACTGCATTTGTCACAGATCCAGCCACAGCTCAGCTGCTGACACCCCGCTCCCCCCCCTCTCCTCGCACACTGTACCGAACAGTACAGAGAGCAGAGGGAGGAGAGGGAGGAACCGGCGTCATCAAATGACGCCGGTTTGTTTACAAGTGATCGCGCCGTCATTCGACGGCGGGATCACGTGGTAAACGGCCGCTGTCAGCGGCCATTTACCGTGATCCGTGATGCGCCGGGTCTTCTAGACCCGGCGAGCACAGACACTTTCGCGAGCGCGTCCCAGGGGACGCGCAATCGCGGAAGTGCACGACGACGTCCCAGGGACGTCGTGCCAAAGTAACTCCACCGCGCTGTAGCAATAAAATGCTTATGGCGCGGTGGGGAAGTGGTTAAATGTGCCAATATGAAGGCCAATGGTCTATAACACAAATCACAGCCACTGAATGTATAAAAAAACACTCCTTGGTCAAATTTGCAGTTTGCATTCTAGACTTTCCAGTAGGTTTCAATAATCATGGGCAGTTTAGTGTAACAGCTTTTGCCTTGGTTTTTCTTTTTCAAATATTTTCTTGAATTTTAAAATTATCAACAAAATTCCATTAACAGACCATGTACAATATTATAATAGAAATAGATATTCCATTAACAGAACATGTATAATAGCATAATAGAAAAAGGCGTAATTCAGGAAAGTAACTCTTAGGCCTTGTACACACGACCGTTTTCCTCGACAGAATCCATCAAGAAACTTGGTGGCAGAGCTTTTTTGCCGAGAAAAATGGTCGTGTGTATGCTTTTCATCGAGAAAACTGTCGTGGAACTCGACGAGAAAAAAAGAGAACAAGTTCTCTTTTTACTCGTCGGGAGTCTCAATTTCCTCGTCGTGTTCCTCGTCGGGCTGGTTTTCGACGAGAAACACGTTCGTGTGTAAGCTTAGAAACCCGCACAAAGTGGTTAACACGCAGTAATATGAGATTAGCAAAAGCAGCCCCAAGGGTGGCGCCAGTAGAATCGAACTTTCCCTTTATAGTGCCGTCGTACGTGTTGTACGCCACCGCGTTTGAGAACGACGAGATTTTGTCTTGACAGTGTGTACGCAAAGAATGCTTGACAAGATTCTCGTCATGCCTGACAAGAACCTCGTCGAGGAAAACAAAGTTTTTTTTTACGACAAGATTCTCGATCGCGTGTACGAGGCCATAGAGTTGTAGGTGATAGTGAAGGTGAGCTAAGCTGGAAGGTAGGAGGAGAACCGGTAAAGCTGTGGAAGCCAAGAGAGTAGAGTTTTTTGAGGAGCAGTTGGTGGTCAACGGTGTCAAAGGCAGCAGAAAAGTCCAAGGCCGCGTACACACGTCTGAGAACCTTGTCGGGCTAAACTCATCGTTCCTCCCGACGAGGTTCCCGATGAGCGGTCGAAATAGCTCGTCAAACCAAAGTCCTCATTGAACAAGGAGGAAAAAGAGAGCGTGCTCTCTTTTTTGGCTCGACAAGCTTCCCGACGGGATGCTCGTCGGAAGTGTACACACGATCGAGAACCTCGGCAGAATATGTCTCCCAGCGAGCTTCTCGCTGGATTCTGCCGAGAAGCTCAGTCGTGTGTACGTTGGCCTCAGAGTATGCTCTCTTTTTCCTCGTTGTTCAATGAGGACTTTGGCTCGACGAGCTATTTCGACCGCTCATCGGGAACCTCGTTGGGCGGAACGATGAGTTTAGCCCGACGAGGTTCTCGGACGTGTGTACGCGGCCTGAGAGTATAAGTGGTGGCCATTGGTTTCAGCAGTTAGTAAGTCATTATTGAGTTTAAGACCCCATTCCCACCTGAGTGTTTTGTAATTTGAAGCTCATTCAGAAAAAATAAATCTATTATTTTCTATGGAGATGGCGCACATCTCCACTCCAAGTCACCTAAAGCCTAAAGCCTGAAGCTCAACAAAGTTTTGCCGTTTAGGGGACATTTTTTGTGGAGTGTCATGGGCAAAAGCCAGATTGAAAAGTCTTAAGAAGGTTGTTAACAGTTAGTTGGTGTCTCGGATAGTTGTAGACTAGGCATTCTAGGAATTCTAGGTAAACAGGAGCTTGGAGATAGGTCTTATATTGTATAAATAAGTGGAGATGCTGGGGAATGAAGTCAAAGTCTAAGCAATTGGCACCCACACATTCATCCTAAAGGAACTTCTTGACCAAGACACCAAATGAGGCAGTTTCTTAAATTGCATGTCTACCCAAAACGATATTTTTACATTTTGGATGGAGTGGGAAAGGGTTAGAATGTATTTGTATTGCTGTCTGAGTGTCATGGTTATGCAGTAATGTTTGTCTGTCAGCTTACCTCTCCATGTGCTCAGATCAAGAGGTCAGTCACTCTCACCTGGCAGCTTAAGTGATCTCTCCTCTAAGCATGGCTCCATCCCAGGCCCTATCGGGGAACTCTATATTAACCTGTGCACTGCAAGCCAGACGGACTAATCAATATTGTGTGTTAAGCTTCCGTGTGCAACTTACTTTGTCTTCTACGCCTGATTCCAGTTAACGATCTTGGCTTGTTCTCGACTATCCCTGCCTGCTTGTGACCCTGAACTTTGGCTTGTTCTATGTTTATCCTTGTCTGCTAGTCACCCCAACCTTTGGCTTATCTCCTTACTATCTCTTGTTATCCTGGGCTGCTGCTTCCTCTCTATCCTCCTGTAGCCTACTGTGAGCGTGAGCTGGGAGACCCTGGGGGGCCACGACCTGGAGCCAGTTGCAGCGCAGTCCATCCTCACCACTAGAGGCTCTGGTGAACACCTGCTGGCTATTAGACTCCACGCCCTGGGGAATCGTGTGCTTTAGCTCCCTGTAGGATCTGTGTCGGTGCTCCAGTGGACCTGCCTTCCTTACCACCCAGAGTTCCATGCGCAGCAGTCCACTACCTTAGCGGTGCACTCCTGACCCCAATGGTGTGCATCTGTCACCTGGCCTCAGGTGACCTGACACTGAGCCCCTCTTAGGAGATTCACTCTCTTTGTTCATCTTGTTGACCACTGACAAGAGGACACAAAGTGGTGCGAATTACAAAATCTGACAGTTACCAAGACAGGAATAATGGAGATTTCTCCTAACTTTGGACAGATTTCCACTCACTTTTCCTTCACTTCAGTTAGTGAAGGTAACGTTTCCTTTATGAAATTTAGACAGCATTCTATAGTCAAAAAATTAAGTAACAATATTTTGGCTTTAGATGTGCTTTAATTGAACTGGGCAGATAATATCGGATGCATAAACCATTTGGAAAACATTTAAGGCATGTAGTCAATGTGATCTGGCAATGGCAATTATAATGTGGCACCAAGAACCTACCGAATGAAATTAGTCCAGACATACAGATACCCGAACCGCATTCCTTGATTGGACCAGTACAAGAAGAACCAGATATGTTAAAGCATTCAAAACATGTCACGGAATAACCTTTAAAAAAAAAGAAAACAAGATAGTTAGTTTTGGTTCCAATTTGTATCTTCTATCTATATATCTATCTTTAATATTTGACATAATATATTTATTTGACTGTTGGAAACTGATGGACATGAGGAGACATGAGGAGAAAATGTGGTTTACCTGGCAAAGTCAATGATAGTAAACAATGGGGGTTGATTTACTAAAACTAGAGAGCGCAAAATCTGGTGCAGCACTGCATATAAACCAATCGGCTTCCAGGTTTTTTGTCTAAGTTTAATTAAATAAGCTGAAGTTAGAAGCTGATTGGCTACCATGCACAGTTGCACCAGATTTTGCACTCTCCAGTTTTAGAAAATCAACCTCAATGTGCGATGAAAATAGAAAAATGGATTTATGCTAGTACGTGATTGGCTGATTAAACTGAACACAATTTCATCTTATTTACTAAGCTAGGTGAACAATTTTGCAATGTGAACAGCCTTAATTCCTTTATAAAATCAACCCCAGTGGATCTGTTTGGTAACAGCAAGTCAAAGGTTAGCCTTTAATATTACTACTCTGCTTTGGATCCATTGTGTGTTTTATAATTTAAAGGTGCAGACTACAGCTCCAATTTGCTTTGAATCATTAATCAGTTCTTTTAGACAGAATCATATGCAATAATATGACAATACCCAAACACCGGGTAATTAATTTGAATGACTTTTGAATGGGCTTCCCAAGAAAGTGATGTCACAGTTGAGTTTGTTCAACTACTTGAATCCGAAACTAATATAAAAAATGGTTTCTGGTGTAGTGGCTATTTGGCGTTTTAATATAAAGCTGCTACTCAATGGTTCCTGCAGGTCTTAGTTGGCACATGGTTAGGATCCACCAACTATATATAATATGCCTCGCCATTTTATACGTATTTGATTGGAGGTTTATAATTAACCTTTTTATGCCAGCTACCACTTGGGCTTTTTTTCTCTAGTGCTGAATTTCTTCCCTTCTTTGAAGAACCACCAACTGTCATTTGTCAAGTGGGGTCTTACATTATTTCCAGGAGCTTTAACAGTCAGATCTAGGCTTTGGATCCTGCTACAGAATGATCCATTGCTGTCTAGCCAACACATGGAAATTTAAAGGGGTTGTAAAGCTTTGTGTTTTTTCCCCTTAATGAATCCTAAGCATTAAGGTGAAAAAACACCTTGCAGTCCGCCCCCCCCCCCCCCCCCGAGCCCCCGTTATACTTACTTGAGCCCTGAATCTCTTTGGGTGTGACCCTGCATTGCATTCCCCAAGCTCTAGTCAGCTCTTCATTGGATGATTGATAGCAGAGCAGCATTTGGCTCCCAATGACGTGGCGCACCGGGGGTGGGACCGAGTCATACACTTGGTGGCTATGGCCGCCGAGTGTATCACAAAGGAGTGCACCCGCAAGGTAACCCCCTTGAAAGAGAGCTTTCCAGAGGGGGTAAGCTCTTGCAGGGAGAAGCCGCCGTGGGACCCCAGAAGAGGACGTTCGGGCCACTCTGTGCAAAACAAACTGCACAGTGGAGGTTAATATGACATGTTTGTTTTTGTTTTTTAAATAAAAAACTAAGCTTTAGTATCCCTTTAATGCTTTATCATTGTTTTTACAGAAGAGATATGTCATCACGACAAGTATGTTTTGTCCTACTTCTTCCTGCAGCAGTAGATTCTAATCCAACTAGCAAGAGATTACTATTAGAAGGGACCTGTTGTGCAAAGCTCAGTGGAGGGGATAGATCAGGTCTCCACTGTCCAGCTCCAGCCACCCATAAAGTAAAAAAAATAATAAGAAACAATTTTATATATATATATATATATATATATATATATATATATATATATTTTTTTTTTTCTTTAATATAGTGTATATATATATAATTAGGGGTGCAACAGTTCGTCACCAAACCATGATCCGAACGGGTCATGCCGTTCGGATCGGCACACCCCGCGATCCGCGGAGCGCTCCGGAGCCTCGGCCGTAGGAAAGTCCCCAGCTTCGGCCTAGCTCCGGAGCAGCGGCCATCTTGGTACACCCGCCGGCGCCCCTCCTCTCTGTTCACACCCACAGAGAAGGAGCCCGCGCTCGAGGGAAACACACGCTGCTGTCTGAGGTCTGAACTACTGTTGTGGGGGTTACTGTCTGAGGTCTGCACTACTGTTGTGGGGGTTACTGTCTGAGGTCTGCACTACTGTTGTGGGGGGTTACTGTCTGAGGTCTGAACTTCTGTTGTGGGGGTTACTGTCTGAGGTCTGCACTACTGTTGTGGGGGTTACTGTCTGAGGTCTGCACTACTGTTGTGGGGGTTACTGTGTGAGGTCTGCACTACTGTTGTGGGGGTTACTGTCTGAGGTCTGCACTACTGTTGTGGGGGTTACTGTCTGAGGTCTGCACTACTGTTGTGGGGTTACTGTCTGAGGTCTGCACTACTGTTGTGGGGGTTACTGTCTGAGGTCTGCACTACTAGTGGGTGGGGGGGGGGGTGACTCCATTTTTATTTTTTTGCACCGCGTGATGCCACTGCAGTGTGGGGGGGGGGGAGATGTGGATATTACAGTGGGGGGGATGTGGATATTACAGTGGGAACGTTTTTTTTTTTTTTTTTGCTGATCCGAAAATGATCCGATCCATGACTCCTGATCCGAGGGACGATCCGAACCGTGAGTTTTTTGATCCGTTGCACCCCTAATATATATATATATATTAAACAAATAAATATATATAAGAGTGAATGCAATGTCCTTCTAATTTGAATCTTCACCACCCTGACCTAATCTTATCTTAATATTTTGCTAAGACTCTAGAAAAACAAATTTTTGTTTTTCTGAATGAGCCAAAATGTTGCATCAAAAAGGGGAAATAGCGCTCCTAAATTAAAACACTAACATTTAATTTAAACTTTAGTATTCCACTTAGTTACACACAAGTCACACTTAGATTTACTTCAGCAGACTCTGTTGGTTATATTTGGGATTGAATATGTAGGTAATGTGTGAATTAAGTAAAAGTTGTGTTAGGAAAGTTTATATTTAATATTACATCTTTCTAATTTTGAGAAAATAAAGATATATGTATCCAAATCTGCTACCAAATGAAAGCCCTACAAAACCATGTATAATGTGTGAGGGTGGACTAAATAATAAGTGAACTAAATATAAGGTGCCGTATTGAGACATCTTGAACACGTGAAAAACATTCTGGGATTCAAGAGGGTATAGGGAGAAAAATGTTTAGGGATTCAAGTAGTAAAATCTCATGCTTAGAAACAACTTTCTAAGGACTTGTTCACACGAATATATTGCTATTTACATCTACAAGTGGAAAAATGTACATAGAAGGACTGAGGAACCCACCTGGAGTCACCAGAGCTAGAAGTAGACCGAGGATTAGCAGGTTGAAATTCATTGTTCTCAATATCTCTCAGGCAATCCACGAAACAAGAATGACCAGAGAGGTTTTAAGAAATACCCTTGAGAATGGGTTGGGCCTTATATCTACGTGCTGTACTGTCTTTTTTTTTTTTTTTTACTGAACAATAAAATGAACCTGAATTATGATGTGTGAGCATATTTACTGCAGGGGTCAGGAATGCTATAATAAAGGTGCTCTAAGGATAAGACAGTCTTGACTGTCCAGTTTAAACTCACAAAGAGTTCACAAGTCAGAGAGATGAAACAAATTCAGATAATTGACAGCAAGACTTCAACATGTCTCCAGGGCATACCTTCAATCCAAAGAATTTAAGTGTGAATTGCCTTGTGGCCAGGGCACGCTTAATAAAAAATCAACGAGGGCCATTACATTGGGCCAGCCAAAATAGGACTAGCATTAGGCCATGGAGATAATGCTTTTGCATGAACTTTAATTGATAAAATATTATATTAAATTATTATAAAACAGTGATAAATGGTGTGTATACTGCGCTGCCTAGAAAGAAGAAGCTGCTAACACGGCTAAAAAAGAATAAATTAGCAAACGAAAAGTGGAAAAGGATGTGTAGCGCTCAAACAATGAGTGTCGTGACAATAAATGTTAGTGTACACTGCGTGAAAATATAATCACTAACTGTAATATATATGATTGTACCCCAATATGTGTCATCTCTGGGTTCCTGCTTCTGGGATCCCTAAACCCATCGTTATTTGCCTTGTTACCAGGTACTTATTTACACTTACTTTGTTACTTTTATTCATTTATATCACTTGCATCTACTTTCCCACACCTCCTCTTCTCCCCTGCCCCCCCCCCTCCTGTCTTCCTGCTCCCCTTCGCTCTCTCTCTCTCCCTCTCCCCCCCACTTTCCCCTTCCTCTCCCCCCACTTTCCCCTTCCTTCCCTTCCTTTCCTTGCCCTTCTTGTTTTGCTTTTCTTTCCCGCACCATTCACATCCACATCACCTTCTCATCTTTTATTACTTTATTCAAGTGATCACGCGTGCCACCACACACACCCCCCCCTCACACATGTGTCCTTTTGGTCACCGCCTGGGATCTTGTCTGGTCCCGCCCGCTGTTCCCCGGTGATGGGCTTTTTTAGGTGAGCAACTCTACCTGCGGTTCCCCTTTTGTTGTTTACGTTTTTTAATGTATTATTGATTCATTGTTTAATTATTTTTAGATTTTCTCCTGATGAAGCGGAGTAGTCCGCGAAACTAGTTGAGATCTTGTCATAACCCTCAACCCATCGTAATATCTTCCCCCTCCGGGGACTTCTGTTTTGGTGCTGTTGGATGGTTGTCACAATTTTATTAATTTATGTAACTGTTCTGTTTGTGTCTTTAATAAAATTTACCATTTGTTTTAATTTCATCTCTAATTTGTATCTCTGTATTGGTACCGAAATAGTCCCAACTGGCCCTCCCCCTTTTTGGGTCTTTGGTCTGGGGACCTTAGACCCAAATATTCTATATTCTATAACCGTAGTATATAGATATATCACAATTCGATCATAAACAAGAAACAATAAATAAATATAAAGTCCATGCAATTGTGTTCCACCAAACAAATGATGAAATGTTCAATACATAATAAAGTGCAACATGATGAAGTCCATAGAGGTAAGTAACACCACGTGAAGATATTCTGATGAAAATATAACTGATGTCTTCTTTTAAGTGAAGAGTGACCACCACTAAGATATCAAATGGAGGCTTACCGGAGAGGCTGGACTTATAGTGACATACGTCCCTGTAAGTCAAAAAAAGCTTGTATGTGCGGTTCACAATCAGGCACACGGAGAGTATATTGGTGTATACGTCTGCTTAGCTGATAGATGGTGAGGCATACGGTAATATGGAAGGTTCACATCAATATCACTCCAATAATGTCAAATAGTCAGAGAAGATGGGGAGAAAAGTAGCCACATAGCGTAATCCAGTTTCATAAAACCAAATTTAATAAAATAAACAGGTACACTCACATGTAGGCTGTGCAAATCTTGCATGTATACATAGGTGAGGCGGCAGTGGAGGTGAACCGGCACGTTTCGTGTGCTAACACATCATCCACGTATGTCCACGTATCCACGTATGTCACTATAAGTCCACCCCCTCCGGTAAGCCTTCATTTGATATCTTGGTGGTGGTCACTCTTCACTTAAAAGAAGACATCAGTTATATTTTCATCAGAATATCTTCACGTGGTGTTACTTACCTCTATGGACTTCATCATGTTGCACTTTATTATGTATTGAACATTTCATCATTTGTTTGGTGGAACACAATTGCATGGACTTTATATTTATTTATTGTTTCTTGTTTATGATCGAATTGTGATATATCTATATATTACGGTTATTGATTATATTTTCACGCAGTGTACACTAACATTTATTGTCAGGACACTCATTGTTTGAGCGCTACACATCCTTTTCCACTATTATAAAACACTTTTCACTTTTCACTTAAATCCCATGTAAGCATGAACATGTTAATGGAAATTCTAAAGTCTAAGGCCGGGTTCGCAACTATGCGAATTGAGTGCGGCTTAAACCACATCCAATACGCAGAACATTTCTAAATACATTGTTTTCAATGAGGCTGGTTCACATATGTGCGAAGCATTCGCACTGCGCATTGCAGTTAAAACGTATGCGGATTTTATGCCTTGCGGTGCGGCTCAGGTGCGAATACAGGCCCATTATCTTCTATGGGTACGCAGCTGATTTGCAGATGTGTTCAGTTCTCTTCAGGAATTTCTCTCATTCAGCTCAATACACTTCTCCCCCACTCTCCTCTCACCTGTAACTTCTCCCAGGTCTCCAAATTCGCAGCTTAAACAGAGCTAATCTGCTGAACACTTCCCTTATCTATCTGCAGAGATAATAGAGCTGAAATTCGCACCACACGTGTGAATCTAGCCTAAATAGTCTAAATAGTCCCAAATCTTCTGTTTTCTTGATAAACAGGTTCTTGTTCAGGTACTGCATTTTTGAAGTTGACAAGTTGGTAGAACATAAGCTCAATAATAGCACGCAATGCGGTTTCCAAAGCGAGCAAAATATTAAGAGAGGTATGGACTCCAGAGAGAGAGACATAATTTTGCCCCCGTTCAAATCATTAGTAAGACCTCATCTGGGATATACAGTTCAATTTTGGGCCCCAGTTCTCAAAAAGGATATCGGAGAACTGGAGGAAGTGCAGAGAAGGGCAACTAAACTGATAAGAGGCATGGAGGAGCTCAGCTATGAGGAAAGATTAGAGGAACTGAATTTCTCTCTTGAGAAGAGGAGAATAAGGAGGGATATGATCAACATGTACAAATATATAAGGGGTCCATATAGTGAACTTTGTGTTGAGTTATTCACTTTGCGGTCAACACTGAGGACAAGGGGGCACTCTTTACGTCTAGAGGAAAAGAGAGTTAATCTCCAAATACGGAAAGGTTTCTTCACAGTAAGAACTGTGGAAATGTGGAATAGAGTCCCTCCAGATGTGGTTCTGGCCAGCTCAGTAGATTGCTTTAACCACTTGCTTACTGTGCACATATACCCCCTTCCTGCCCAGGTGAAATTTCAGCTTCCGGCACTGTGTTGCTTTAACTGACAATTGCGACGTGGCTCCCAAACAAAATTAACGTCCTTTTTTTCCCCACAAATAGAGATTTCTTTTGGTGGTATTTGATCGCCTGTGCGTTTTTTATTTTTTTGGGCTATAAACAAAAAAAGAGCGTAAATTTTAAAAATTACTTTTTGCTATAATAAATATCCCATTTAAAAAAAAAAAATCACAGTTTAGGCCGATACGTATTCTTCTACGGATTTTTGCTAAAGAAAAAAAATCGCAATAACCGTATAGTGACTGGTTTGCGCAAAACTTATAGCGCCTACAATATAGGGGACATAATTATTAATTTTTTTTTATTTTTTTTACTAGGAATGGCGGCGATCTGTGATTTTTATTGGGACTGCGACATTATAGCGGACACATCGGACACTTTTGACACATTTTTGGGACCATTCACATTTTTTTTCCGATTATAATTCTTTTTTATTTTAACCACTTTAGCCCCGGACCATATTGCTGTCCAAAGACCAGAGCACTTTTTGTGATTCGGCACTGCGTCGCTTTAATTGCGCGGTCGTGCAACGTGGCTTCCAAACAAAATTGGTGTCCTTTTTTTTCCACAAATAGAGCTTTCTTTTGGTGGTATTTGATCATCTCTGCGGTTTTTATTTTTTGCGCTATAAACAAAAATAGAGCGACTATTTTGAAAAAAAATGCAATATTTTTTACATTTTGCTATAATAAAAATCCCAAAAAGATATAAAAAAACATTTTTTTCCTCAGTTTAGGCCGATATGTATTCTTCTACATATTTTTTGTTTAAAAAATCGCAATTAGCGTTTATGAATTGGTTTGCGCAAAATTTATAGCGTTTACAAAAAAGGGGGTCGTTTTATGGCATTTTTATTATTATTATTTTTTACTAGTAATGGCGGCGATCAGCGATTTTTTTTTCCGGTACTGCGATATTATGGCGGACACATCGGACACTTTTGACACATTTTTGGGACCATTGGCATTTTTATAGCGATCAATGCTATAAAAATGCATTGTATTACTATAAAAATGCCATTGGCAGTGAAGGGGTTAACACTAGGGGGCAGGCAAGGGGTTAAGTGTGGGCCTGGTGTGTTCTAACTGTATGGGGGGGTGGCCTCACTAGGGGAAATCACTGATCTTCTGTTCATACATTGTATGGACAGAAGATCAGCGTTTCCCCCGCTGACAGGTACAAGAGGTATGTGTTTACACACACAGCTCCCGTTCCCCGCTCTGTAACGAGCAACCGCGGGTGCCCAGCGGCGATCGTACCCGCCGGGCACGCGCGCGTGACATGCGGGACGCGCGCACGCCCGACAAGCTGCTAAAGGGAGGACGTAGAGCTACGTGCTCCCGCGTAGCAGTGCCACCGTCCCGCAGTAATATGACGGCGGGCGGTCGGCAATCAGTTAAAACAAATCAGAGCAACACATATGTATATATAAAAAATAAAAATAAAAATAATAAATAACAGACCATTATTACAAAACAACACAACAGTCACCGTCCATCTTATTATTAAACATCCCCTTTTACCTTGTTGTCAAAATCAAACATATGTCTCCTTCTTACGTATCTCTCCCCTTTCCAAACTTCACTGAGAGAGAGAGAGAGAGAGAAGAAAAAAAAAAAAAGAAAAAAAAAAAACCCACCCTACTTCCCTCTCCTCCGACCCTTCTCCATATTCCTGTGGTTTCTCATTGAATCCCTCATATACCCAGTCCAAGTTCCCGGGCTCCTTCTATACTGTTCAGCCTTATCCTCCTTAGCCTTCACGCCTGTATTCCAAATAGGACTTCCAGGGAGTCCAAGTCCTTAAATATTTTCCCCTTTTATATTGTGTTGTCGGAACTAACTCTTCTAATTTGCTTATTTTCTTAACTTTACATATCCACATCTCCACTGTTGGTGGAACTGGTGACTTCCACCTCTTCGTTATACAGGCCTTAGCGGCATCTAATAAATGGCATATTACAGTGGCGGCTGGTGCTCCATTTTTTTTGGGGGGGGGGGGGGGGCGCAAACAAAACCCCAAACAACTCCCCCCCCGCGCACAACGTCACTCGCCCAACGTCACTCGCAGACAATGTGACCTGCAGACAGACAGAGGGATAGATTGGATAGGACAGAGACAGACAGATACTGTAGATAGATAGATATACAGATAGATTATTTATCTATCTATCTGATAATCTATCTATTTGATTATCTATCTGATAATCTATTTGTCTATCTATCTATCTGATTATCTATCTATCTGAATATCTGATAGATAGATAGATAGATAGATAGATAGATAGATAGAGATAGATAGAGACAGAGAAAGAGAGACAGACAGAGAGAGGGAGAGAGAGAGACACACACACACACACACACACAAACAGTTTACTCAGAGTCCTGTGTTTTTAAGTTCAGTGACAAGCAGCAGTGGCGGCCCCCCTTGCCTCCCCTCCCCCCGCAGTTCACCCTGAGTCCCGCCGCCCATCCTCACTCCGCTCTGGAGCAGCAGTGTGCACTTGCAACAGCTTCAGGTTCCCCCCCACCTCAATGTGCCGATCAGACGTCTGATCAGCACATTGAGGTGGGGGAACCCAAAGCTGTTGCGAGTGCACACTGCTGCTTCGCAGTGGAGTGTGGCGGCGGGATTCGGAGTGAACTGCGGGGGGAGGGGAGGAGGGCCGCCGCTGCCGCTTGTCACTGGCAGTACTAGTGACTCCGCAGAGAGAAGTCTTCAGCTGCGGTGGGGCTCGGTGGTGGTGGCGGGGCTGGCAGGCAATGGATGGGGGGTGATGCTGGTGCTGGCGTGGGGGATGGAGCCGTCTGTTCCTTACCTTCAATTGTTGGTGCTGCTCCTCTATGATGCCCCACACACGCTCCAGATACCACCAGAATACCGGAAGTGATGTCATATTAATGTCACTGCCCACTGACCTCTCCTCCGGTCCCCGCCGAGCCAATCCCATGACAACACTAGTGCATGCTAGCAAATCAAATGAAAGTGTGTGTGTGTGCGGGCGCACAGCTTGCGCCCTACACAAGCCCTAAACACAGGCAAATCAGCTTCCCAGCCTGCAATCAGCTGATTGCAGGCTGGGAAGCTTCCCATAGACCGCCGTATGTCCGGCGCCTTGTCACTCTTAAAGTGACATTTAAAAAAAAATCATTTTTATTTTACAGCTGGGGGGGCGGCGCCCGAGCGCCCCTTATGGACGGGCCGCCACTGGCATATAATCATTTACCTATAGGCTTTTTCTGGTATTTGGTTTAAATGCAGAAGATAGAATTCCGGATCTTCCGGAATCTCATAATCTGAGCAAAACTGTAGAGCTCTTTTAATCTCTGCCCAAAAACTCCTTAGCATTGGGCACTCCCAGAATATGTGTAGCATCGTTCCTTTGCTTCCCTGGCACCTCCAGCATTTATCTGATACCTCTGCAAAAATTTTGCTTAGCCTTTCTGGTGTCCTATACCATCTCGTGAAGATCTTATAGTTTGTCTCTTGTATTCTAACACATATTGATGTTTCGTGTGTTTGCCTGTATATGCATTGTCGCTTTTACGGACTGAAGGACTTCTCCAATTCCCTTTCCCATTCTTGAACGCACCTCAGAGGGCAACCTCCTGATCGCACTAATAACTCATAGCTTATTGAAAGACTATGTAGTAATGTTCCTTGTTCATTACATATTTTCTCGAATTTCATGGGTGGTCTTTCAAAGCTCTCTGGATTTGGCAAAGTGTTCAGGAAGTGAACTATCTGAAGTGCATTCCAGAATTTCAAACGGAATACATTTCCTATTTCCATCAGTTCCGCTATGGTTACCCATCTTCCCATGTGGATATACCTTGCTACTTGTATACACTCTCTTTTTCTCAACTGCCGGAATGCTCCGTCTTCGTATCCCGATGGGAAGAGGGGGTTACCTATCACTGGGTATAGTGGGGAGGTCCTGGGCTTGATGCCCATCATAGGTTGTGCTGCTGCACAGATCCTCACCGTGTTACCCACTATTGGATTTGTATTCATTTCTTTAGGGAGTGAGGCAAACCACCATGGTGCTCTTTCTAGTGGTGTTTTAAATTGCGCCTGTTCAATTTGTACCCATAGCTTCGTATCTGAATGCCTATTCCAGTCTATTAGCCTGTTCAGATGTGTTGCGTAGTAATATTTCCTTATATCTGGGACTCCCAGTCCTCCCTGCTGCTTAGTGCTCATTAGTTGTTTCCTATGTATCCGGGGGTTCTTATGTGCCCATATGAACTCAAATATCATTCTCTGACACTGTTTAAAATACTTTGATGGAATATGTATTGGTAATGTTTGTAATAAATACAACATTTTCGGGAGTATGTTCATCTTGATAATATTGCAGCGTCCTAGCCAGCTATGAAAACCCTGGTTCCATTTATCCAATAAGATCTTTACTTTCTGTAAGAGAGGTGGGAAGTTCAGCTCAAAGATCTGCTCCACCTTCCCTGCTAGTCGTATACCAAGGTATGTCAAAGCATTATCAGTCCATTTAAACTTGAATTTTTGTTTTAGATAATTTATCGCTGTATGGGAGACGTTTACCTCCATCGCTTCCAATTTATTAACCACTTCAGGCAACAGCGCGGGCCTGAATATCCAACATGCCGTCATTTGACGGCATGTCCTTTAGGCGTTCCCAGCGCGCGCTGTAGAGCTCGCTGCGGGGAAGCCCTGTGTTGTCCGTGTCCCTTGGACACGGCCAATCACAGATCGCGGCGAACGACCAATCAGAGTGGCCGTTTGCGATGCGATCTGTGGGCGAATGAGAGATGATCTCTCATAGATCATCTTTCATTGCCGTTTTACACAGAGACAGCGTCCTGTCTCTGGAGAGGAGGAGCCCGATCTGTGTTCCTTCCTACATAGGGACACAGATCGGTCACCCCCCCAGTCACCCCCCCTCCCCCCACAGTTAGAACACACCTAGGATACACATTTAACCCCTTCCTCACCCTCTAGTGTTAACCCCTTCAATGCCAGTCACATTTATACTGTAATTAGTGCATATTTATAGCACTGATCGCAGTCGCAGTATAAATGTGAATGGCGCCAAAAATGTGTCAAAAGTGTCCGATGTGTCCGCCATAACGTCGCGGTAGTAACTCGCAGTACCAAAAAAATCGCAGATCGCTGCCATTTCTAGTAAAAAAAATAAAAATAATAAATAATAATTCTCTCCCTATTTTGTAAGCGCTATAACTTTTGCAGCAACCCAGTCCCTTATTGCGATTTTTTTTTTTTTTACCAAAAAATATGTAGAAGATATAAGCATCGCCCTAAACTGAGAAGAATTTTTTTTTTTTTTAATTGGGATATTTATTATAGCAACAAGTAAAAAATATTAGAATTTACACGTAGCGTGCACAGAAAAGGCTCTAGTGACCATTCACATTTATACAGTGAACAGTGCTATAAATATGCATTGATTACTGTATAAATCTGACTGGCAGGGAAGGGGTTAAATGTGTAGCCTAGTGAGTGATTCTAACTGTAGGGGGGTGACTGGGGAGGTGACCGATCTGTGTCCCTATGTACAAGGGACACAGCATCGGTCTTCTCTCCCTGACAGAACATGGATCTGTGTTTATACACAGAGATCCACGGTCCGTCTCAGTTACTGGGCAATCGTGGATGCCCGGCGGCCATCGCGGCCGCAGGGCACGCGTATCGCGTTACCAGTAACGCGACGGGTGCGCGCGGGCCCCCTAGCGGCTTTAAAAGACGAGGACATCATATGACGTCCTGTCAGAATAACTGAGCTACCTTGCCACCATCAATTGATGGTGGCTGGTAGTATAGTGGTTATATTCCTAAATGTACATAACATAACTGAGTACTAAGATTTATAGGTAAAGTTTATCTGGGGAAAATCCGATTGCCTCTCGGGGGATCAGGAAGGAATTTTTTTCCTGTGCTGTAGCAAATTGGTTCATGCGCTGCTGTTTTTTTTTGCCTTCCTCTGGATTAACTGTGGGAATAGAATTGGGTATATGGGATTGTACGATACATTTTATTTATTTTTTATGGTTGAACTAGATGGACTTGTGTCTTTTTTCAACCTGACTAACTATGTAACACTTTTCCTGTTTGCCCACTGTGTGATATGAGGCTTTGATAGAGACTATAAGTGCTACTTCATTTGTAGTGCTCACCCCCGAAAGAGCCGCTGGTTTGATGATGGGATCGGCAGATTAATTTGCACTTCTTCTCTTTAGGGGTGCACCAGAAGTATTCAGTAACAAATGTCCAGACAGGCAAATAAAGATTTTTCTCTGTATTTTTAATTCTAGGCCAACATAGCCGAACATCAACTCAATAAAGTGAGACAGGTTGATGAAGAAAGAACTCTCAATGTCGGGCCTGGATTAGAGCACAGCATAACTCAGCTGCTAAGTGTACAGATTTGCTTGTGTCGCCATTCAGACACGGAGGCAAACAGGTCTCCCTCGTTGACCTGGCTTTAGGCCTCTGCCACAGGCCGGTGTAACTTGGATAATTTGCAGTTGTCTGAATAGAGCAAAGCTTCCCCGTCATGTTTTCTCAGTGTCCCATACCGAGCGACATCGGCACGCACCTGTGTATGGCCCAGGTGCCTAATTCTCTCGACGGCATCGGAAGCCCAGCCACTCACTGGGGTCCCTCCAGACTCGTCTCCGACTGAGACTCTGTAGGTCCCGGACACTTGGCCAGGCGGACCACGCCGGCGGGGCCCATGGGTGCACGCACACCCTAAAGGAGGATGCCGCACCCCGACTCCGGGACCCCCCACAGGAGACTCAAAAAAGAACCCCGACACATGACCTGACTCTCAGATATATCCCCTCTCAGCATGCTCAGCGAGAGAAAACCCTCTCCAATTGGCTGCTGAGGAAGAATCCATCCGCCAGAAATCCCTCTGACTCCCACTGCCGGCCAGGGACGGATTCACATCCCCAGAATGCAGTCTGAGCCAGTGCATCTTTCCGGAACGATACAGGTCACAAACCCGGGAGCAAAGTAACTCTCCCAATCCAACGAACTTCTTTTTTTCTTCTAGCGCAATACCCGTGCTAAAGGCAAGGGGGCGCTACACAACATTTCAAAAAACATTGCATAGGCATGGTCCACTGTTGTAATCGTCAGAGGGAACCTGTTGTTAAAAATCGCCCTGTAGCTATAGCTGGAGTACATGTAGCAAGTATATGTAGTCAGGAAACTAAGATAAAAGAAAGATAAAGAAAAGGTAAAAAAACAACAATGTATTTAAAAGTATTTGTATTTATTCATCGTTTATGGTAAACATTGCTTTAGAAGCCTGATGCGGCGTACACACGACCGAGGTTCTCGCTGGAAACCAGCGAGAACCTCGCTGGAAGCTGAATTCCAGCGAGGACCTCGGCCGTGTGTACGCTCTCGGCGAGCATCCCGTCGGGAATGGCGTCGAGCAGAAATAGAGAGCATGTTCTCTATTTGCTCGACGGCCCGCCTGGATGAATGGCTGGTTGCCATTCCCGACGGGCGGGTCGCCGAATCTGACGGCCGGCAGAGAACCTCGACGGGCGGAACGATATGTTCTGCCCGTCGAGGTTCTCTGCCGTGTGTACGCGGCTTCAGAGTCGGTTCACACACAGGCGACGCATTAGGTGGCTCAGCCGCCTGACGGGTCGCTTCCCATGTAACGCAAGTCGCTCCGACTTAGAAATGTACTCCCTGTATGACTTCGGGGGTGGCTCGGGGCGACTTGCATTGACTTCTATACTACAGAAGTCGTCTTGCAAATCGCCTCTGAAGTCATCCTCAGGACGACTTGCAGAGCCGCCCCCGGAGTCGTGCCGCATATGTGTGAACCGACTCTACATGTGCTTCAGGTAAGGTATACTTTTACGTTAAAGCTAAATTCCAGCCTTCCCTTCAGTCTTGTACATAAAGCGGAGTTCCATCCGAAATATGACTTTTAAGTTAAAAATACCCCTAGAATACTCATGCATGATGCAATGTAACAAAGGTATGCTGTAAACTATGCCCAGTTTGTGCAGCATTGTTTTCTTACTTTGTAAAGTTCCTGCACAGTGGGGCCATCTCCAGTGTGGGCATCTGAAGCCACTGTGTCATTCTTCCTGGATTTCGTGAATGCTGGCTACCCAGCATGCACCTGCTGATCTTGCGCATATTTAGTGCGGTGCACTCTTGATCAGCTGGACATGGCTGACCAAGATTTTCCATAGACGCCAATGTTAAATGTTACTAGAGCCGTGCCATGCCAAGATGACCAAGATTTTCCATAGACACCAATGTTAAATGTTACTAGAGCCGTGCCATGCCAAGATGACCAAGATTTTCCATAGACGCCAATGTTAAATGTTATTGGAACAGTGCCATGCCAAGATGACCAAGAGTTTCCATAAACGCCAAAGTTAAATGTTATTGGAGCAGTGCCATGCCAAGATGACCAAGATTTTCCATAGACGCCAATGTTAAATGTTACTAGAGCAGTGCCATGCCAAGATGACCAAGATTTTCTATAGACGCCAATGTTAAATGTTACTAGAGCAGTGCCATGCCAAGATGACCAAGATTTTCCATAGACGCCAATGTTAAATGTTATTGGAGCAGTGCCATGCCAAGATGACCAAGATTTTCCATAGACGCCAATGTTAAATGTTACTAGAGCAGTGCCATGCCAAGATGACCAAGATTTTCCATAGACGCCAATGTTAAATGTTACTGGAGCCATGCCATGCCAAGATGACCAAGATTTTCCATAGATGCCAATGTTAAATGTTATTGGAACAGTGCCATGCCAAGATGACCAAGATTTTCCATAGATGCCAATGTTATTGGAACAGTGCCATGCCAAGATGACCAATATTTTCTATAGACGCCAATGGTTAATGTTACTGGTGCCATGCCAACCTGACCAAGAATTTCCATAGACGCCAATGTTAAATGTTACAGGTGCAGTCCCATTCAAAGCTGACCAAGATCTCCCAGGAGCCAATGCAAAACCGGAAATTACATATGGCGCCGAGGCCCCTAAAGGATGAAGTGAAATTAGATATAGGCATAAATCAGGTAAGTGGACAGAATTTTATTTAATAAATTGCCAATTAATTTTATGGATGCACATTAGTCAGGGGTGGCAAACTCAAATTCATCGGGGGCCGCATTAGCAGTATGGTTGCCCTCAAAGGGCCGGTTGTATCTATAAGACTATGTGTCCACTATTTATTATGGGATGGAATGAGATGGGATGGGGTATGGTGGGGTGGGATAGGATGGGATGGGCTACCTGACATGCATGGACCTACCTGACATACACAATGACTTCACCTACCTGACATACATAGACTTCACCTACCTGACATACACTGAATTCACCTACCTGACATACACTGACTTCACCTACCTGACATACATGGACCTACCTCACATACACTGACTTCACCTTCCTGACATACATGGACCTACCTGACATACATAGACCTACCTGACATACACTGACTTCACCTACCTGACATACACTGACCTCACCTACCTGACATACATGGACCTACCTGATATACACTGACCTCACTTACCTGACATACATAGACCTACCTGACATACACTGACCTCACCGACCTGAAATACACTGACCTCACCGACCTGAAATACACTGACCTCACCTACCTGACATACACAATGACATCACCTACCTGACATGCAGCCAGCCGGCCAGAAAGGAGGGGGAGAGGAGAGCCGCCCGCCCGAGCCGGGATCTTTGTAGTGCATGGTGTGGACTGGAGAAGGCTTGTAATTGCAGTCTTGTGGAGTCTGCACCCCCGGGACGTCCATCATAGGAGGTGCAGGCTCCAGAAGGCGGGACCTAGGCAGCCAACGCCACCGGGTGTACCAAAATGGCCGACCGCTCCGGAGCTAGGCCGAAGCCACGGCCTTTCCTATGGCCGAGGCAGCGGTGCGCTCCGCGGTTCGACCCGTTCGGATCACGGATGTGCGGGCCACATGGCAAGGTCTGGCGGGCGGGATTTGGCCCGCGGGCCTTGTGTTTGCCACCCCTGCCTTAAGAGTTCCCTTCACTGGAACTAAGGGGCCAAGCCAACCCCTGATAAACAACCCCACACCGTAATCCCCCTCCACTAAATGATTTGAACCAGTGCACAAAGCAAGGCCCATAAAGACATGGATGAACGAATTTGGGGTGGAGGAAATTGACTGGCCTGCACAGAGTCCTAACCTCAACCCGATAGAACACCTTTATGATGAACTAGAGCGGAGATTGCGCCTTCTCGTCCAACATCAGTGCCTGACCTTATGAATGCTATTCTGGAAGAATGGTCAAACATTCCCATAGACACACTCCTAACCTTGTGGACGGCCTTCCCAGAAGAGTTGAAGCTGTTATAGCTGTAAAGGGCGGGGTCAACTCAATATTGAACCCTACGGACTAAGACTGGGATGCCATTAAAAATTCATGTAAGTGTAAAGGCAGGCGTCCCAGTACTTTTGGTAAATTACATTTTAATGGGAATAACTGTGTCCTATTGGGAATTGGTCAAGATGTTACTACATGATGGAACTATCAATATCTTCAACTGGAACAGGTTTGGCCCAGTGCTGTAAATTGCATGGAGTTTACAAGTGAGCTAGTAAACTTGTTTTACTTTGAGAGTCATATAGTGCATTTTACATTTTCTTTTATGAAGTTATGACGTAATGACACTTGCACTGAATTCCATATACACGTTCTGGTTCAAAGTTAACTATTTCAGAACATGTAAGCTGCATAACCATAATATACATGGTGATTGTGAAACACTGACGTTAACCCAAGCTAAAAGGGGTGGTGAAGTAACTTCCCACGAAGCGTGTCAAGAAGTGTGTGTGACTAATTTGAACAAGGGTAAGTGGCTTATTAAAGCTGAACCCCTGGAACATTAAAAATCGACCCTTGTAGTGGGGCTCCCCCTCCCCACACTGCAACGGTTCTAAATAGGTTCCTTTAACCACTTAAGCCCCAGACCATTATGCAGGTAAAGGACCAGGCCCCTTTTTGCGATTCGGCACTGCGTCGCTCCCAAACAAAATTGGCATCCTTTTTTCCCAGGAGCTTTCTTTCGATCACCTCTGCGGTTTTTATTTTTTGCGCTATAAACAAAAATAGAGCGACAATTTTGAAAAAAAAAATTGCTATAATAAATATCCCCAAAAAATATATAAAAACACGTATTTTTTCCTCAGTTTAGGCCGATACGTATTCTTCTACATATTTTTAGTTTAACCACTTTAGCCCCGGACCATATTGCTGTCCAAAGACCAGAGCACTTTTTGTGATTCGGCACTGCGTCGCTTTAACTGACAATTGCACGGTCATGCGACGTGGCTCCCAAACAAAATTGGCGTCCTTTTTTTCCCACAAATAGAGCTTTCTTTTGGTGGTATTTGATCATCTCTGCGGTTTTTATTTTTTGCGCTATAAACAAAAATAGAGCGACTATTAGTTTTAAGGCATTTTTATTAATATTTTTTTTTTACTAGTAATGGCGGCGATCAGCGTTTTTTTTCGGTACTGCGATATTATGGCGGACACATCGGACACTTTTGACACATTTTTGGGACCATTGGCGATTTTATAGCGATCAATGCTATAAAAATGCATTGGATTACTATAAAAATGCCATTGGCAGTGAAGGGGTTAACACTAGGGGGCAGGGAAGGGGTTAAGTGTGTTCCTATTTGTGTTCTTACTGTGTGGGGGGGTGGCCTCACTAGGGGGAATCATTGATCTTCCGTTCATACATTGTATGAACGGAAGATCAGCATTTCCCCCGCTGACAGGAACGAGAGCTGTGTGTCCCGAAAGTCCCGACGTAGAGCTACGGGCTCTCGCGCAGGAGAGCCGACCTGCCGCCGTATAACTGCGGCGGCTGGTCGGCTAGTGGTTAAAAAAATCGCAATAAGCGTTTAACGATTGGTTTGCGCAAAATGTATAGCATTTACAAAATAGGGGATAGTTTTATGGCATTTTTATTAATATTTTTTTTTTTTTACTACTAATGGCGACGATCAGCGATTTTTTTCATGACTACGACATTATGGCAGACACATGGGACAATTTTGACACATTTTTGGGACCATTGTCATTTTCACAGCAAAACGTAAAACGTAAAACGT
This sequence comes from Rana kukunoris, assembly GCA_029574335.1. Taxonomy (NCBI): domain Eukaryota; kingdom Metazoa; phylum Chordata; class Amphibia; order Anura; family Ranidae; genus Rana; species Rana kukunoris. The sequence goes on along the minus strand of JAJQKJ010002470.1, from coordinate 45,784 downwards.
AAAACGTAAAAAATGCACTGATTACTGTGAAAATTACAATTGCAGTTTAGGAGTTAACCACTAGGGGGCACTGTAGGGGTTAAGTGTGACCTCATGTGTGTTTCTAACTGTAGGGGGCGGGGCTGGACGTGTGACGTCATTGATCGTCTTTCCCTATATCAGGGAACAGACGATCAATGACACTGCCACTGTGAAGAACGGGGAAGGTGTGTTTACACACACCTCTCCCCGTTCTTCAGATCCTGTGACCGATTGCCAGACATAGGCGGCAATCAGGTCCACGGGTTCCGCGGCCGCGGTCACAGAGCTTCGGACCGGGTCGCTAGCAGCTGGGCTCTTAATGGCGACGTACCTGTACCTGTCTGTGTCTAGTCGTGCCATTCTGCAGGAGGCGGTCCTTAAGTGGTTAAGCTAGTGCATTGTTGGTTCACTTACCTTTTCCTTCAATTTCCCTTCTAAATATTTATGTCTGAATTTCTCATATCCTGTTCCTCCTTAGTAGGCTTGCCCCCATCATCCGAGCCGTTCTGGCTGGGGGTTAGTCAGCTTGTTTTGGGACTACATCTCTGCGGCGAGACGCTGTGAACACAGGATGCCATTAACAAAAATCACTTTTACTTACCTTATGCCCCCTTTCACGGCAGTTGGGTCTTTCAACTTCCCTTCAGATGCTTGTTGCAGGAAGAACCTTGAACTTCTGGTCCTGCATTGTATGTGATGACCATACCTGAGAACTTTCCAGAACTGACCTGGCAAGGACTGAATTTGGACATTTCTCCAGGATCCCCTTTAGGCCACCGCCCTGTGATGTGTTTCAACATACAGGCAGAGTGTGTGGTGCCATTCTTGTGAATTGCTGTGCTATGCACTAACTAGCTTGCTACCTGGAGGGGAGGAGACTGTTGGAGGCCAGGGGAAGTCAGGCCTCTACAAGCGCACCCTTCTCAATCTGGGTGAACTGGGGCACTGACAGAAGCAAGGCAAGAACTCACTGTAGCCATAGGCGTGCGCACAGGGTGTGCCTGATGTGCCAAGGCACACCCTAATCACCTTGTGCAGCACAGATTCCCCCTACTGCCCTGATTCCCCGCTCCTTCCCTCTACAGCACTTCTGGCTTCCCTCCTCTCTTGACGGCTGTTGCTGCGGAGATGTTTTCGGATGAGTGAGGGAAGGGGCTGGTAAATATGTATTTATAAGCCCCTTCCCATTTCTGAATGAACATGATGAGTGATCTGTAATGTGTGTTTGAGCTTTGGGGTGCACATCCTAATGCAATAGACTGCACACACCTATGACTGTAGTCCAGGGGTGGTAACATTGGGCAGATATGGAAGGTCTGGGCGTGAAAGCAAGGGACCCAGAGAAAAGTTCCCAGGTATGGTGATGATGTCCCAGTGCAACCAACGGATGGAAGAGAGGAGCCTGCAGGAGTGAGAGATGGCTACACTATATACACACTGACAGAACTGACACAGTACTGGTAGAATGGTATAACACCACACCAGGGTGGGCAGGAGAGGAGGTTGCCCTGGGCACTGTGGTATCATGGGATGTGGGGGGTTCTGCAAGGTGATTGGGGGAGAGGATTTGTGTTGGATTGTGTCAGTGGGTAAGTATTGTTCTAGCTAGAGAAATTTGGTTACGAGTGGTGATTTAAAGGGTTTGTAAAGGAATTTTTTATTTTTTTTTGTATCTCAATAGCTTCCTTTACAGTGCTGTTTTCATGTCCTCATTGTTCGTTTTTGATCTCAAGATGCTGTAATCCTTCTCTGATCTCCACACTTCCTGGTTGTCTGTTTCCTGATAACCACAGTACTGGGAGCTTTCTCTCTGTGGTCACTAATCAAGGAGGTGTGATTACTGTGTCTAAAACCCCTCAGCACCAATCATTATCGTTTTACAAACCATCACTGGCTTTGTATTGGCTCTGTGTCTCTGTACATCAGACAGACAGGAAACAACATGCAAAAACAAAACTAAACTGCAGGCACATTATATGATTGATTTATATTTATTTTTAGTCATTTTTAAAAGGAATCCGTTAACTATGTTGTCTCTACCCTGTAAACAGTAATTTCAGCAAGAAAATTTGTTTTCCTTTACAACTCCTTTAAGGAGATTTGTTTTGCAAACGGGAGATGGTGGAATTGGATTTGTGCTGGGGGGGGGGGGGGGATTTGAAGTGGGGGGAGAAGATGTGTACTAGGAGGGGATATTTTAGGGGTAGAGGATTTGTGCAAAGAGGGGTGATTTGTTTTTGTTTTTTGGAGGAGGGCATTTGAGCTGGGGTATTTGGGGTAGGGTTGTTCCGATACACTTTTTTGAGACCGAGTACAAGTGCCGATACTTTTTTTCAAGTACTCGCCGATACCGAATACCGATACTTTTTTTTTAATGTCATGTGACGGTGGCATTTTTTTTTTACAATTTTTTTTTTATTTTTTTTACAGTGATCTTTTTTTTGGGGGGGGGAATAGCAGTGTGTGTGTGTTTTTTACTATTATTTACATTATTTTTTATTATTTTTATTATTTATTGCAATTTATTTTTTATTTTTTTAATAAGCCCTTTTTGGAGAGATATCAGGGGTCTTAACAGATCTCTGACATCTCCCCTTTAAGACAGAGAAGGGGACTAAGGACACAGATTCCCCAGTCCCTTTCTCAGCAGCCTTAGCTAAAATGAGTGGAGAGAAGCTCCTCTCCATTCATAAACTGAAGCATCGTAATCACAGGGGGAGAAGGCAGCACACGGAGCACTGGGGGGGGGGACCGGAACACGGGGGGAAGGCAGCACACGGAGCACGGGGGGAGAAGGCAGCACACGGAGCACGGGGGGAGAAGGCAGCACACGGAGCACTGGGGGGGGGACCGGAACACGGGGGGAAGGCAGCACACGGAGCACGGGGGGGGGGAGAAGGCAGCACACGGAGCACGGGGGGGAGAAGGCAGCACATGGAGCATGGGGGGGAGAAGGCAGCACATGGAGCATGGGGGGGGTGGAGGCAGCTCACGGAGCACGGGGGGGAAGGAGGCAGAACACGGAGCACGGGGGGAGAGAAGGCAGCACACGGACCACGGGGGGGGAGAAGGCAGCACACGGACCACGGGGGGGAGAAGGCAGCACACGGACCACGGGGGGAGAGAAGGCAGCACACGGACCACGGGGGGGAGAAGGCAGCACACGGACCACGGGGGGAGAGAAGGCAGCACACGGACCACGGGGGGAGAGAAGGCAGCACACGGACCACGGGGGAAGAGAAGGCAGCACACGGACCACGGGGGGAGAGAAGGCAGCACACGGAGCACTGGGGGGGGACCGGAACATGGGGGAAAGGCAGCACACGGAGCACGGGGGGGAGAAGGCAGCACACGGAACACGGGGGGAGAAGGCAACAAGGAGAAGACTTGCAACTCCCAGGTATCGGGTGAGGCATCGGAGCATTTCCCCCCGAGTACAAGTACTTGGGGAAATGCTTGGTATCGATATCGGTATCGGGACATCCCTAATTTGGGGGATGGGAGGAGGAAAAGATTTGAGCTGAGATGGGGATGCACATTGGGAGAAGGGGGGATTTATGCTTAGGGATGCAGATTAGTGCTCAGTGTTTTTGGGGGGAATTTTGCTGACACGTAATGCTCATACATCTTGAGGGCTGGGGGTAACAATTTGGCATGTTCATCCTGGGCAATAGATGACCTTGCCCCAGCACTGCACACCACTGTAATATCCTTCCTCCACTGGGGACATAGACATGCAGGCATGGTAAAGGCTACGTTTATACCCAGGTGTCCTAAAAACATGGGCAGAAATGTGTGTTTCTACCCAAGTTTTCGGAAACATGGTAAAAACACTGTAAAAAGTGGCAGCTATCCAGATCAGAACTCAACATAAAAAATAGAAAAAAATAGACCAAACATATTTATATAGGTTGACTTCATTCCACTCTAATCACCTTTTTTACAGGAGCGAATATATTCAGTATATATTTATATGTTCTAGTAACGCCATGCCCTATGTTCATTTGGTGTCTCTAAAGCCTCATACACACGATCAGACTTTCATCAATTTTTTTTGTGGATTTTTGTCTGAAGGGGCCTTGGCCGTGTACTGGTCCTGCATACTCACAGCAGAACATTTTAAGCCAACATTCACCAAATCACGTGTTTTTTCAGCTCTTTACCGCCACCCTTTGGGCAACTTCTGCTATTGTTGTCTGAGGTTTAGCATTGGTTCTGAGCATGTGTGTTTGCACTTTGGATTTTAGTCCGATGGACTTGTGTACACACGATCGGATGATCTGACGTAACGTATTTGTTGTCGGAAAGTTTGAGAGCATGCACAGTGAACATTTTTCCTTGGAAATTTGGTAAATCCGGCTCCTTACTGTTTGAAATGTACAGAGTCATAGATCACTGACTCTGTCCATTCACATAACTGAAACAACATAAACTGTGTTTACATTGTTTAATTTTATGAATGAAGAGGATCCGCTGTCTTCTCTCCATTCATTTTTAGCACAGCTGATGCTGCAGAGAAATGGACTGGAGAATATGTGTCCTTAGTCCCTTTCCCTGTCTCAAAGGGGAGATGTCAGAGGTCTGTTAAGACCCCTGAGATCTCAAAAAAGCCCCCCAACAGGGCTGATAAAAAGAATAAATCAGAACTGATGTGTGAGCATAGGGCAGCCCGTCTAGCTTGGCAGTGCTCGGGGGAGGAGCCACTCCTCTGCCTGACATGAGAGTTCCAGTTTTCAGTGGCCACTGAGTGATGATGTCCAAGGATGAATTCCTAACACTGGGAGTCTTGGCTCCCGCACTGTCTACACCAACTCCAGTTGGAATGCCTCCCACACCCATCTCTATCTCAGGCTGCACAGAGAGAGAATCGAGGTGAGTCACAGTGCTCTGGGCTGCCCCTGCTCTAGATGTTTTATGGCATGATAGATTGCATAGGATACACAGCTCCTGCCTATTCCTGCGCCTAGTCCATCTACAGATGTGACGTATGAGATGTAAAGGGGAGGAGTTTTTGCACCCAGGCGTCTGTGATCCTAGGATCGGCCCTGGGTGTGACGGGTGTACCCGGGCACACCCTAATCACTGCTTGAGGTGCAGATTCCCTCTGCTAATAATTGCACCAATGCCCCCAAAGAAAAATTTTAATAATAAAAATAAAAAGCTACTGACACTGTCCACGGCCCCACTGACACCAACCTCTGCTCTACTGACACCGTCCATATTTTAATACATTAGTGGTGAACACCCTAATGCAATAAACTCACTGTCACATGAGATTAAAAAGAAGTATCGGTATCGGCGAGTACTTGAAAAAAAGTATCGGTACTTGTACTCGGTCCTAAAAAAGTGGTATCGGGACAACCCTAGTTTAAATTAATTCCTTTTATCCAGATGATTTTGTGGGTGGCAATATGCTCTGTACATCATGGTGCGGCCCCACGTTAACATGATTTTTAAAATAAATCTTTGATTTTTTTATGCTTGCTATTACAAGAATCCACGAGGACCTCTGAGCCACCTTATTACACATACAGTATACATAAGTCTAAAATTAAAAGGCACCTGAAACAATCAAGATGTGTTTTATTTGCAGCCATGCAATCAATAGCACAATTTTGAAAAAAAAAAGTGCTTGCAGAAAAGTTGGATTTTTTCACACTATAAGAAAAACTGGGCTAACTTCACTGTTGTATTTATTAACCACTTCAGTCCCCGCTTATCGTCAATTGACGGCAGCTTAGTGGATCTGAATATCCAAGCTGCCGTCAATTGACGGCATCGTGTTCTCCGGCCACTGGGGGGGGCGCACCCCAGTCCCCGAGATGCCGATGCGCGTGCCTGGAGGTCGCGATGTCCGTCAGGTACATGTGATCGGCAGTTTTAGAGCAGGGACATGAAGCTCTGTGTGTAAACACAGAGCTCCCCGTCCTTTCAGTGAGAGGAGACAGATGCTGTTTCTCTTGTACATAGGGAGACAGCATCGGTCACCTCCCCCAGTCACCCCCCTCCCCCCACACAGTTAGAACACACCCAGGACTCACATTTAACACCTTCCTCACCCCCTAGTGTTAACCCCTTCACTGCCAGTCACATTTATACAGTAATTAGTGCGTTTTTATAGCACTAATCGCTGTATAAATGTGAATGGTCCCAAAAATGTGTCAAAAGTGTCCGATGTGTCCGTCGCAATATCGCAGTCCTGACAAAATTCGCAGATCGCCGTATTACTAGTAAAAAAAAAAAAATTGTCAGAATTCTATCCCTTATTTCCTAGCCACTATAACCTTTGCGCAAACCAATTACTATACGCTTATTGCGATTGTTTTTTTTACCAAAAATATGTAGAATACATATCGGCCTAAACTGAGAAAAAATTTTTTTTTTTTTTTTTTAAATTGGATTTTTATTATAGCAAAAAGTAAAAAATATTGTGTGTTTTTTTTCAAAATTGTCGCTCTTTTTTGTTTATAGCGAAGAAAAAAAAACGCAGAGGTGATCAAATACCACCAAAAGAAAGCTCTATTTGTGGGGAAAAAAAGGACGCCAATTTTGTTTGTAAGGCACGTCGCACGACCGCGCAATTTTAATTTAAAGCGACTCAGTGCTGAAAGCTGAAATTTCGCCTGGGCAGGAAAGGGGTATATGTGCCCAGTAAGCAAGTGGTTAATTCAAAAAAGTGAATTTCTTCCCAAAAAAGTAGACTTGTAAGACTGCTGCGCAAATACGGTGTGACAAAAAGTATTGCAATGACCTCCATTTTATTCTCTAGGGTGTTAGAAAAAAAAATTAATAATGTTTGGGGGTTCTAAGTAATTTTCTAGCAAAGTAAATTGTTATTAACGTGTAAACACCGAGTCTGAAAAACAGGCTCGGTTCTTAACCACTTAAAGGATCACTAAAGGAAAACATTTTTTTAGCTAAATACCTTCCTTATCCTTAATGCAGTGCTGTTTTTATGTTCTCATTGTTCGTTTTTGCTTTGAAGTTGCTGTAATACTTCTCTGATCTCCACACTTCCTGCTTGTCTGGCTCCTTATGAAAAATCTCATGGCAGCTTTTCACTGTAGTCCAAGCTGTGTGTCTAAAACTCCTCAGAACCAATCAGATTCATTTTAAAAACAAAACACTGCCCTGGATTTGTTTGTTTTTGTTCTGTCTCTCTCTCTCTCTCTACTAAACATAAACACAAAACCTTTTTAAAAACGAAAGTGAAACTAGAGGCACATTATATGATTGATTTTTATTTACCGTATTTTTCGGACCATAAGACGCACCTGACCATAAGACGCACCTAGATTTTAGAGGAGAAAAATTAGAAAAAAAGATTCTGACCCAAATGGTGTACTGATCCCTAGACTGCGAGGCTGAGCTGGCACATGGTCAGTGTTACCAGTATTTAGTTACTGTAATTCGTTATTATTGTAAATTACGTTTTTTTAAATGACACTGCTAGTGTACTGTATTCTGTATCTTGTATTCCGGATGTAACAGATGCTTTTCCAGATGCTCCTGAGGGAGCAACCAATGAGATTACACTATTTTGGTCACCTGACTCAGGGGATCAGCTGACTCAGGAAAACAATGAGCAATACGTAGTGACGCCGCGTTGGCGTAGCTCCGTGGACTCGACATGGCGCAATGCTTCCTGGGGCTTCTCTGTAGCCCGCTCCCAATGCTGACATGCCGCGCCATTACACCAGCCGCACCGTTGCACCATCCGACCAGACGCGCCATTACACTATCCGACCAGCCTGATCCTGTGAGCCCGCTGATGGTGCCGACTGTTCTGCTATCCCTGGTATGTTAAATGGCGGTGCCGGGGGGGCTGTATATTCAGTATTCGGACCATAAGACGCAGGCACTTTTTTCCCCATACATTTGGGAGAAAAAAGTGCGTCTTATAGTCCGAAAAATACGGTATTTTTAATCATTTTAAAAGGAATCAGTTAACTTTTATGTCTCTATACCCTGTAAATAGTCATTTCAGCAAAAAAAATGTTTTCCTTTAGTGATCCTTTAAGGACACTTCAGGTCACACATAACCCCGTCATCGCCCTCTTGTGGTTAACTCCCAAACTGCAAATGTAATTTTCACATTAAACAATGCATTTTAATTTTTTTGCTGTGAAAATGACAATTGTCCCAAAATCGTGCGACGCAGGAACGCGGGGGAACGCAGTACCGGCACCTATAGCTCTGAATGTATGTAATGGTGCTCAGAGGTGGGTAGGGGCGGGGGTGGAACCAAGGAATGGTGCTCAGAGGTGGGTAGGGGGTGAAACCAATCAATGGTACTTGGAGGTGGGTAGGGGGTGGAGCCAAGGAATAGTGCTCGGAGGTGGGTAGGGGGTGAAACCAATGAATGGTGCTCGGAGGTGGGTAGGGGGTGGACACAAGAGGTGAATCAGAAGGAGGGAGTTCCTACACCTATTCTCTGAGAAAAAAAGACCTGCTTATTGTTGAATAAAATATACCTAATAATGTACAAGCCATACTGAATCATTTAAAAGGTACCATATATACTCCAGTATAAGTCGTCCCGAATATAAGCCGAGGCACCCAATTTTACCACAAAAAACTGTGAAAATGTAATGACTCAAGTATAAGCCTAGGATGTCTGTCTGCTTGCCTCACTGTGTCCATGTGCATGCCTCACTGTGTCCATGCCTCACTGTGTTCATCTGCATGCCTCACTGTGTCCATGCTTCACTGTGTCCATGCCTCACTGTTCCCATGCCTCACTGTTCCCATGCCTCACTGTGTCCATGCCTCACTGTGTCCATGCCTCACTGTGTCCATGCCTCACTGTGTCCATGCCTCACTGTGTCCATGCCTCACTGTTCCCATGCCTCACTGTTCCCATGCCTTACTGTTCCCATGCCTCACTGTGCCCATGCCTCACTGTGCCCATGCCTCACTGTGCCCATGCCTCACTGTGCCCATGCCTCACTGTTCCCATGCATCACTGTGTCCATGTGCATGCCTCACTGTGTCCATGCTTCACTGTTCCCATGCTTCACTGTTCCCATGCTTCACTGTTCCCATGCCTCACTGTTCCCATGCCTCACTGTGCCCATGCCTCACTGTGCCCATGCTCACTGTGCCCATGCTCACTGTGCCCATGGCTCACTGTGCCCATGCCTCACTGTTCCCATGCATCACTGTGTCCATGTGCATGCCTCACTGTGTCCATGCCTCACTGTGTCCATGCCTCACTGTGTCCATGCCTCACTGTGTCCATGCCTCACTGTGCCCATACCTCACTGTGTCCATGCCTCACTGTGCCCATGCCTCACTGTGCCCATGCCTCACTGTGCCCATGCCTCACTGTTCCCATGCATCACTGTGTCCATGTGCATGCCTCACTGTGTCCATGCTTCACTGTTCCCATGCCTCACTGTTCCCATGCCTCACTGTGCCCATGCCTCACTGTGCCCATGCTCACTGTGCCCATGCTCACTGTGCCCATGGCTCACTGTGCCCATGCCTCACTGTTCCCATGCATCACTGTGTCCATGTGCATGCCTCACTGTGTCCATGCCTCACTGTGTCCATGCCTCACTGTTCCCATGCCTCACTGTGCCCATGCCTCACTGTGCCCATGCCTCACTGTGCCCATGCCTCACTGTGCCCATGCATCACTGTGTCCATGTCTCACTGTGCCCATGCCTCACTGTGTCCATGACTAGACTTACATTTAACATGGGAGTATATAAAAGAGGTGCCTGGCTTTGAAAAATTGGTGCTTCCCATCCGTAGGTCTCCCAGACAGAAAACGTTGCAAACTTGTAGAGAAGCACTGGAGCTACATTCGTGCCAGTACCGGGTCCTCAAAGTCCGGGAGATCAGGCACAAAAAGGTGACTTGAGTATAAGCCGAGGGGGGCATTTTCAGCACAAAAAAATGTGCTGAAAAACTTGGCTTATACTCGGGTATAAGGGCCCGCTGAGGAAGTTGCTACAACGTAACGCGTACGGGGGAAGGAGCCTGAAGTCGCTTGCTGCCATCTCTGAGAAGACACATGTTGTGTGTATTTCCTTTCTGCCGTTTTACCTTTCGGGCTAATGTGAGTAGCCTGTTAATGCCTTTTTAACAAACCTAATCCGTTTTTAAAGCAGAGAGCACTTAGATCTATTTTTTCTCTTATCCTTGATCTCAATTCTGCCGAGCCTAATGCCGCGTACACACCATCATTTTTTGCGATGAAAAAAAACGACGTTTTCTGTTAAGTAAAAAATGACGTTTTTGAAACGTCACTTTTCAAAGACAATTTTGCATACACACCATAGTTTTTTCACAAAAAGTGAGGTTACGTTCACCACTCTTTTCCATTGAAGCTCGCTTCATAACTAGCTTCTGGGCATGCGCGGGTTGAAAAACGTCGTTTTGAACGACGTTTTTGCTACACACGGTGACTTTTTGTGAAACAAAAAACGACGTTTTGAAAAACGACACAAAAAATTCAAGCATGTTGGAATTTTTTTTTGGTCGTTTTTTTTAAGACAAAAAACGACGTTTTGCCCACACACGATCAATTTAAATGACGATTTAAAAAACGTCGTTTTTTTTCATCTCAAAAAACGACCGTGTGTACGCGGCATAAGAAGTTTGCTATCCACATATTGCACCAATCTGTCTATCGCTTTCCGCTGGTATGACTGTCTGGTAAAACAGGGGTCCATACCCTAAGGTGAGAGTAGCCATTCTTAATGGTGGAGGAATCACTTATTTAAAGTTAAAGTCACCGGTGAAGATTTGGAGTGGCTGTCACCCTATTCCTTTGGAATTTTTCACTTTTTGGACTGATTTTTGCATTATTTATGCACCATTCATGATTCATTTGTTATCTGTATTAAAACTGTGTTTTGCACTTTAGTTTAATTGTATTTATATTGTGCTGCACTATTTCTTATACATTTTTGCATCTTTTGGATTTTGTGATTGTCCTGTCAGTGTTCAGCTTGCATTCGTGAAGGGGGAGGTTTATTTTATTTAATTTTTGCGCTGATTGCACCCTTTTTGTTTTCTATACTCGAGTATATACGGTAATACAGCCTCCTGTTTCTAAGGCCGCGTACACACGAGGGGATATGTCCGCTGAAAACGGTCCGATGGACCGTTTCAGCAGACATCTCCGCTCGTGTGTATGGGCTAGCGGACAGATTTCTCCACCCGACAGATTTCAAAGCAAGCATGCGCGGAAGTGTTTTACTTCCTGGTGCGGTGACGTGGCGGTGACGCGGCGGCGTCAACGTCACCGCCACGTCACCGCGCCGTCCGGCGGCGGGGAATTTGATCCGATGGTGTGTACACGCCATCGGATCAAACTCCCGATCGGACATATCCGATGGAAATGGTCCGCGGACCGTTTTCATCGGATATGTCCGATCGTGTGTATGGGGCCTAACAATTAGGGCAGGGTTTTCCAAAGTTAGTTGGGGGGAGGACCAGGGCTTTTTTTTCAGCGGCAACGTAGGGGTATGCAATGGCAAGGGGTTCAGGGTCTATTGATGCTAGCTGGGGCATCTATTGTTGCTGAAGGAGATTTTTTTGTGGTAATCGATTGCTGCTAGGGGATCTACTGTTGCTGGTGGGGTGTCTACTGTTGCTGGGGGTGGGTCTTATGTTAGGGGGGAGGTGTCAGCTGCTGCTGGGTATCTAGTGATGCTGGCTGCAGGGCAAACTGTTGCTGCTGCTGGGGGGGTCTATTGTTGCTGAGGGAGGGGGTATTTTGTTGCCGGTGATCCATTGTTCCTGGGGGATCTATTGTTGCTGGCAGCATGGGATCTATTTTACGGCTTTTCTTGTTTTTTATTAACAAATGCCATACAAATGACTAAGTACCACAATTGTTACTTGGTTCTGTATTCTCTAAAAGGGGCAGTACTTGCAGGTGGGTTGGGGGTGGAACCAAGGAATGGTGGAGGAGGTTGTAGGGGTGGAGACAAGGGGTGCCTCGGAAAGGGGGAGTTCTTGCACCTATTGTTTGAGAAAAAAAAAAGACCTGGAGAGGACAATGTCTCAGGCTTGGTGGTCAATAGGAGTAAAAAGATTTCATAGCATCTGCGGTGAGTATGAGGAGGAATAGCGTCCCATCACTAATTGCTATTAGTGGGAGGAATAATACCCCACCTTTGTTGTCAATGGGAGGAATACAGAACCACCGATTCCAGCATGCTCTGGGGGAAGAGAAGTGAGACATTCGGGGCCACTCTGTGCAAAAGGAACTGCACAGTGTAGGTAAGTATGACATGTTTGTTATTTAAAAAAAAAACTCTGAACCTTTATTGTCCCTTTAAGAGCAGGGGTCTCCAAACTTCCTAAACAAAAGGCTAGTTTACTGTTGTGAGGGATTAGCTCGGTAGCGGGTGTGTGTGACCCCCTGGATGGGTTCACTACACGCTGAACTCTACAAAAAGGCAGTTGAGGATGATTGAAAAGTAATGGTATGGTTTATTTTTCCATATTGCTGGATACACGTGCAAGCATCAAAACAGCATAAACAAAACATAAAATAAACCCTCGCCACTTGGGGGGTCTACCTTCCCAACACAGGAACCTACCTATCGAGTCTAGCACAGCCTACTGCTGGCCAGACACTGCTGGTCCTACAGCAGAAAACAACAAAAAAGTCTCTTTGATATTTCTCACCCAGAAATATCCATCAGCACCTCACCTCTTCAGTAGAGTTTGTGACTGCTCCTTCACTCCCAAAGCCTCAGGATGCAGCAATCAGTCGTCATCCTTAGGCTATCTTTATAGGGGCTTTAATTGCTTAATTCTGAACAGCTGAAGCCTTCCAACGCCCTAAAGCTCTTTGGCCATTTTCTGCACCCGACGCCCAATAGTAATTGGTGTATTGTCTAAACAAGGCAGAAATATATCTCCCGTCTGTGACAACACACACAGATTTACTTGACTTCCTGTCACATGCCCCCCCTCTTGTTTCAACCCTAGGGTTGGGACACAGGTTGCCAGGCACGCATGCACTCGGGACAAACCATCTGCATTCCCCATTTTAACACCGGGGCGATGCGTTACGACAAAACTAAATTCCTGAAGGGCCAGGAACCACCTATTTATTCTCCTATTGGTCTTCAAATTTCAGCTAAGGGAAAAAAGAGGATGTTCCTTGCTCTGTAATATACTCATTTTCAGTTGTAAACCATGCAAAACCTTAACCCCTTCCCTACCGCCGTATAGGGGAATCACGTCATGGTGATCCCCTTGCCGATGAGACAGGACGTTGCACAACGTCCTGTCTTCACGGCGTTCTAGCGCCCGCGGCACCACCCGCGATCCCGCGCGCGTGCCCGACGGCCGTGATTGCCGCCGGGCACCCGCGATTTCCGGAAATCACGGCAGGAGTGTGGATCTGTGTGTGTAAACACACAGATCCACCTCCTGTCAGCGGTGAGGAGACTGATGTGTGTTCCCAGTACAGAGGAACACACATCGATCTCCTCCCCCTGTGAGTCCCCCTCCCCCTACAGTTAGAACATACTTTTAGGACACATTTTAACCCCTTCAGCGCCCCCTAGTGTTAACCCCTTCCCTGCCAGTCACATTTACACAGTAATTAGTGCAGTTTTATAGCAATAATCGCTGTGTAAATGTGAACGGTCCCAAAAACGTGTCAAAAGTGTCCGATATGTCCGCCGCAACGTCACGGTCACAAAAAAAAAAAAACGCAGATCGCCGCCATTACTAGTAAAAAAAATTAAATAAAAATGCCATAAATCTATCACCTATTTTGTAGACGCTATAACTTTTGCGCAAACCAATCAATATACGATTATTGCGTTTTTTTTTTACCAAAAATACGTAAAATACGTATCGGTCTAAACTGAGGGGAAAAAAAGTTTTTTTTAAAAAAAATATTGTGAGATGTATTAAATAAAAAGGAAAACATATTGTGTTTTTTTTTAAATTGTCGCTCTTCTTTTGTTTATAGCGCAAAAAATAAAAACCGCAGAGATGATCAAATACCACCAAACGAAAGCTCTATTTGTGTGGGGAAAAAAACATAATGATTTAATTTGGGTACAGTATTGCCTGACCGCGCAATTGTCATTCAAAGTGCAACAGCGCTGAAAACTAAAAATTGGTCTGGGCAGGAAGGGGGTGAAAATGCCCTGTATGGAAGGGGTTAATTGGTTTTTCAATGGACACAAAGGTTTCCCTCGATAGATCAATCCCTGAAGAACACAGTGAGTCATAACCAATACCAAGAGCTGATAACACTGTGCTCTGCAATGGATCATCCATGTGGATGCCTTCTTCATATGTAAACACACTAAGACTGCAATCCTCCAAGGCATGGTGACACTCAAAAAAATCTGTTCTTCTATGAACTAGACTAAAGTCTGACACATATGACCTCTGATAAACCGATGTACTAGGCGGTTTTTCTTCCCTTTGGTGCTCTAGACGGAAATCATTACTTGTCAATTCTGTATTTCCAAGTTTCTTACTTTGTGATAGTTCAGACTCACAAGTATGGTGAAAATCTACCAAACCCAATGTAAGGTTTTCAGAAACTGAATCCTCATCACTTTCTTGAACCAACTGCTTACTTTGTGAATCACTTGTTCGCACATCCCTATTCTCACCAAGAACTTGACAACTGCTATCGACACATCATTAACTGAGCTAGACAACATTTCCTGTCTAGCAGCTACAATCACTTTTGAACTTATGTTTATGGCTAGTTGTTCAGCTATCTTTGCCTCATAGTCTCCCAAAAATGTTTTAGTATTTGTTTCTTTGAAACCATCGACTATTGGACACAAATTCTCATATTCTTCATTCCTTTCAAGACATTTGGAAAAAGCATCCATTAAACTAGTACATTTAGCCTCTCTGACCACTTCAGTGATGGAGGTTTCACAACGTTCAGAGGGCTCACCTGTCATTACAGATTCTACACTTTGAAAAATAGATTTTACTTCCCGAGGAATCTTGGTAGTCAAGTCCAAAGTATTATCCTGCGTTACTTGCTCTGACAGAACACTTTCTAAAGACTGGGTTTCACAGGACGTGACATTACCTTTATATTCAAATCCAATTTCATTAACATAAAAATTAACACACTGCTCTTCAACATGCAAATAATTCACAGAGGCAAAAATAGCTTCAGTCTGGGTGCATATTTCTTGCAATTCAAATTCCTCAATGACCCTGCTCTGCTGATCATTAATTTTGGGAAAGTCATGAATATCACCTGCCTTATTACATTCACAAGACTCAGTTGATATTGGACACACTTTTTCTACATCATTTAGGGCAGTGTCAGAATTAAGTTTTTCTGCTTTATTTCCATCAAGCAACTGACTGAGAACTGAAGATGTGCAAACCCCTACTTCCTGCACTTCAGCCACTTCATTTGCCCTGAAACGGTCAGGGATTTCACTTTCAACATTACTTCCAGAAAGTTCAGCTTAATTTTCCATAAAGTCCTTCAGATTTAGCTTCCTAAGAATTGCCTCCTCCTCATCGTCGTTATGTTCCACACATTCATCATTATTTATTTAAGTAAAGTGATGAGCGCAACTAAACTAAAAAGAGCAATCAATCCTATAATAAACAAGTGAGCACCGCTAAAGTGCAAAATGGTCAAATGAATTCCAAAATCAAACAAGTGTAATGTTCCAAATAAGTGCGATCCAGTGATACAAACGGTGTGTATCAACCAATGAAAAGGCTTCTATCCATGTAGGCACTGAGACCATCCAGAGGAGGCTTCAATGATAAACGTCCTCACAGAGCACTTACCTTCCAGAAGGAAGAAAGGGGCATCAACACAATCACCGATGGTACTGTAGATAACCGTCTGGTGGAAACCTTTAGCCAAATCTTGCCGCAATCAGGGTCCGTTCACCGTGGGATTGGAGCATGGAGGGATGTTTTTAAAGAAAATGAAGCTCACATAGTGAAGTATGTAAAACTGGGATCAGTTTAATAAAGGTAAAACACACTTACAAGAGAAAAAAACGAATAAAACGCCAAACAACGGCACTTCTGGTCGGATGGTCAGGGTGTCACGTCACTTCCGGTCAACCTTACGCATTGCGTCACGTCACGTGACTTCATCAGAGGTTACCAAGGGCCTATCGGATACAATCTTTTATAGGTAAATAGCGGAAATGAACTCGCGGCCATTTTCGATCTCGCGACGAAACGGAAGTATCGCTGCAGCCATTTTCGACAAGGGAAAAAAACTGTTGTCTGCATAAATCTCCAAAGCAAATTCTAGCAAACTACAAATTATAGATGTGCCATAGAATTGTTTTGTGTTATCCACTGTGCTTCTATGGATCCCAAACTCCCAATCATATTCGACCAGCCGTCGAAACGGAAATACCATTGCAGCTATTTCTGAAAAGGGAAACGAATAATGTCTGTAAAGCGTAACAGAAGCGAATTCGGGCAAACATTGCACAAGGGCAGATGTTGAGTATATTGCTACTGTGCTTCTAAAAGGGCCAGTGATCAACTTAAATAAATGAAAATTACACTAAAACTTTATAATTCATAATGAATAGCCCAAACCAATATGAAGGCTAAAATGTAGTTTGACTGGTATTATACAATGGGGAGAGGGGGTGATCAACTAGGAATGAGTGACACCCCTTCTGCTTACATGAAATACATATCCAATCTATCTAAAATAAGATCAAGTTAAACATAATAACTTAACAATTGAATAAAATGAAATATTAAAATCAGTTGTAAAAGAAATTAAAAATTACTCAGAAAACAATTTAAATCGAACTCTACGTTCAATCCATTAGGGACCATGGTATTCAGAAAGTGAATCCACTGGGATTCCATCTGGCTGATGGACCTAACCAGATGAGCTCCTCTCCAGGGCTTATTAAATTGATCAATGCCCCAAAAAGAAAGATGTTTGGGGTCTTTGTTGTGTTTATCCGCAAAATGTCGACTGACACTGTGCTTAGAAAAACCATTTTCAATATTCACAATGTGTTCTTTTATGCGAACCATCAATGCTCTTTTCGTCCTTCTTACATACTGTAGGTTACAGCTACATTGTAACACATACACCACGCCTTCTGTATGGCAACTAATACAATTCTTGATTTGATGGCACTCATTAGTATGAGTGCCTATAAATTGTGTCCTCTTCTGTTGAGGACCCTTGGATCGTTTGCAGGCATAGCAATATTTGCAAGGAACAAATCCTTTGGTGTTAAAAAACATATAGCCACTCTTGGGTGGAGGATCCACTACATTTTTCACAAGTAAATCTCAAATGGTGGGGGCTCTTTTGTACACATTGTTGGGCATTTCCGGTAAGATGGATTTCAAATGTCTATCCCCCTTCAACACATGCCAATGTATTTTTAGCAATTTTGCCACATCCTTGTGTTGGATGTTATAGTCCAAGATGATGGCCGGGGCCGTCATATCACACTGTTTTTTCACATTTCCCTGTAACATCGTATTTCTATCAAGACCAGCGACTTCTTGAATCTGTCTTTGAATGAACTTGTGGGAATAGCCTTTCGCTTTAAATCTCTCTCCTATAAATGTTGCTTGAGCTAAGAAATCAGTATCTTTAGTGCAATTTCATTTAATCCGAACCAATTGTCCTTTCGGTATATTCAACAACCAAGATTTGTAATGGCAACTATTTAATGATAAATAGCTATTTGAGTCAACACTCTTAAAGTGTGTTTTAGTGACCAGCTTATTTAGTGATATAGTGATGTCTAAGTCCAAAAAGTTGACTAACTTATCACTAATATGGAAAACCAAATTAATATTCTTATCATTAGTGTTTAGATCTGAACAAAATGTCTCCAATGTTTTTTTGGTGCCCTTCTACAACATTAGCACGTCATCTATGTATCTTTTGTAAAAGATTAATTCAATGGAGGTATCTGAATAGATCGCCTCTTCCTCCCATTGCGCCATAAAAGCGTTGGCGACTTAGGGCGCAAATTTTGCGCCCATGGCGATTCCCGTGCTTTGGTTGTAGTAAGACTGGTTATACCAGAAATAATTAGACTTTAAACAGAATTCTAAGCACTTGATAAGGAATTTTTGTTGCTTACAGATAAGTAAGGTATAATTCTTGAGCAACCATTTGGTTGCACTGCAGGCTTGATGATGCTGTATGATCGTGTACAAAGACGATACATCTGCAGTGGCGATCCAAGTCTGGCCTTCCACTAGAGGGACCTCTTCTAACAGTTGTAAAACATGTTTTGTGTCTCTCAAATAAGCTTTGGTCTGTTGAATCGCTGGTTGTAAGAAAAAAATCGAATTACTGACCTATTCTGGCTGTAAGGGAATCTATCCCGTTTACGATGGGTCTACCAGGTGGGTTGACCTTATCTTTATGCACTTTCGGAATAGTGTATATTACCAGAATTCTACATGTTTAGGGCAATAGAAACACTGATTCTTTTTTTCTCAAAATATTTCTTTTCACTCCCAACCTAATTAGTTGTTTCAATTGTTCTTTATACCTTGTAGTGGGGTTACTCAGTAATTTAGTATAGGTCTCCACGTCTTCCAGTTGTATTTGGAGTTCTGCGTTGTATTGTTCTTTAGATTGAACCACTACCGCTCCTCCTTTATCCGCAGGTCGAATTACGATGTCTTTGCGTTTTTTTCAGTGATTGGATCCCTTTTTGTATACTAATAGGGTCCCTTGCTTTTTTAACCTTCAAAGCGTCAAGGTCCTGCAACACAAATTTTTTAAACACCCCAATATGGGGATTGTTGCTGACTTGCGGGTTAAACACCAAATTATTATGCAATGTGCTATACTTAATGGGATTTGTGGATATAGATGTGGCAGATCCATGTTGAATAGGATTTCCTAGGAAATATTTCTTAATGTTCATTTTCCTAATATATTTTTGTATGCCTATGTAGGTACCGAATTTATTTCGTTTTTTTTACCGGTGCATGCTTAAGGCTGCCATGCAACACCGATAATTCTTCTAAGGGGAGGGGTTGTTGAATATACCGAAAGGACAATTGGTTCGGATTAAACAAAATTGCACTAAAGATACTGATTTCTTAGCTCAAGCAACATTTATAGGAGAGAGATTTAAAGCGAAAGGCTATTCCCACGAGTTCATTCAAAGACAGATTCAAGAAGTCACTGGTCTTGATAGAAATACGATGTTACAGGGAAATGTGAAAAAACAGTGTGATATGACGGCCCCGGCCATCATCTTGGACTATAACATCCAACACAAGGATGTGGCAAAATTGCTTAAAAGACATTGGCATGTGTTAAAGGGGGATAGGCATTTGAAATCCATCTTACCCAACATTGTTGTAAAAAAGCCCCCACCATTAGAGATTTACTTGTGAAAAATGTAGTGGATCCTCCACCCAAGAGTGGTTATACGTTTTTTAACACCAAAGGATTTGTTCCTTGCAAATATTGCTATGCCTGCAAACGATCCAAGGGTCCTCAACAGAAGAGGACACAATTTATAGGCACTCATACTAATGAGTGCTATCAAATCAAGAATTGTATTAGTTGCCATACAGAAGGCGTGGTGTATGTGCTACAATGTAGCTGTAGCCTACAGTATGTAGGAAGGACGAAAAGAGCATTGATGGTTCGCATAAAAGAACACGTTGTGAATATTGAAAATGTTTTTTCTAAGCACAGTGTTAGTCGACATTTTGCAGATAAACACAACAAAGACCCCAAACATCTTTCTTTTTGGGGCATTGATAAATGTAATAAGCCCTGGAGAGGAGCCCATCTGGTTAGGTCCATCAGCCAGATGGAATCCCAGTTGATTCACTCTCTGAATACCATGGTCCCTAATGGATTGAACGTAGAGTTCGATTAAAATTGTTTTCTGAGTAATTTTTAATTTCTTTTACAACTGATTTTAATATTTCATTTTATTCAATTGTTATTAAGTTATTATGTTTAACTTGATCTTATTTTAGATAGATTGGATATGTATTTCATGTAAGAAGAAGGGGTGTCACTCATTCCTAGTTGATCACCCCCTCTCCCCATTGTATAATACCAGTCAAACTACATTTTAGCCTTCATATTGGTTTGGGCTATTCATTATGAATTATAAAGTTTTTTAGTGTAATTTTCATTTATTTAAAGAGGAGTTCCACCCTAAAAATTAAGTTTCCCTTAATCCACTACCCTCCCCCTTACATGCCACATTTGGCATGTAATTTTTTTGGGGGGGGAGTGGGGGCTTCAGGAGGAGTGGGAATTCCTGTCCCACTTCCTGCTTCCGCCGAGGGGCTGGTTAGGCGATTAAGCCTTAATCGCCTACACCAGCCCCTCCCTGTAGGCGATCGCATGGGACACATGACAGGTCCTATGCGATCGCCTGTCCAATCAGCGACGAGCCGCGCCCTGCGCGCATGCACAGTGCGGCTCGCGCATGCGCAGTGGGTGCCCGGCCGTGAAGCCGAAGGCTGTCACGGCTGGGTGCCCATAGTCGGGATGGAGACGCCGGCCGGGGAGGGGGGGAGAGGAGCGGAGCCCCAGTCGGCGCGTCGCTGGAACGCAGGAGCAGGTAAGTGAGTGTTTATTAAAAGCCAGCAGCTACAATTTTTGTAGCTGCTGACTTTTAATAAACACCATTTTTGGCTGGAATACCCCTTTAAGTCGATCACTGGCCCTTTTAGAAGCACAGTAGCAATATACTCAACATCTGCCCTTGTGCAAGGTTTGCCCGAATTCGCTTCTGTTACGCTTTACAGACATTATTTGTTTCCCTTTTCAGAAATGGCCGGAACGGTATTTCCGTTTCAACGGCTGGTCGAATATGATTGGGAGTTCGGGATCCATAGAAGCACAGTGGATAACACAAAGCAATTCTATGGCACATCTATAATTTGTAGTTTGCTAGAATTTGCTTTGGAGATTTATGCAGACAACAGTTTTTTTCCCTTGTCGAAAATGGCCGCAGCGATACTTCCGTTTCGACGCGAGATTGAAAATGGCCGCGAGTTGATTTCCGCTATTTACCTATAAAAGATTGTATCCGATAGGC
This sequence comes from Rana kukunoris, assembly GCA_029574335.1. Lineage (NCBI taxonomy): Eukaryota > Metazoa > Chordata > Amphibia > Anura > Ranidae > Rana > Rana kukunoris. The sequence goes on along the minus strand of JAJQKJ010002470.1, from coordinate 24,734 downwards.
CCTTGGTAACCTCTGATGAAGTCATGTGACGTGATGCAACGCGTAAGGTTGACCGGAAGTGACGTGACACCCTGACCGTCTCTTGTAAGTGTGTTTTACCTTTATTAAACTGATCCCAGTTTTACATACTTCACTATGTGAGCTTCATTTTCTTCAAAAACATCCCTCCATGCTCCAATCCCACGGTGAACGGACCCTGATTGCGGCAAGATTTGGCTAAAGGTTTTCACCAGAGACGGTTATCTACAGTACCATCGGTGATTGTGTTGATGCCCCTTTCTTCCTTCTGGAAGGTAAGTGCTCTGTGAGGACGTTTATCATTGAAGCCTCATCTGGATGGTCTCAGTGCCTACATGGATAGAAGCCTTTTCATTGGTTGATACACACCGTTTGTATCACTGGATCGCACTTATTTGGAACATTACACTTGTTTGATTTTGGAATTCATTTGACCATTTTGCACTTTAGCGGTGCTCACTTGTTTATTATAGGATTGATTGCTCTTTTTAGTTTAGTTGCACTCATCACTTTACTTAAATAAATAATGATGAATGTGTGGAACATAACGACGTGTGCATAACGATATGTGTGGTTTAAATGGCGTTTACATGTCGGCGGGACTTACATGTTCACATTCTGCGTGTGAGCTATCGGGGACAGGGGCATTTTAATATTTTTTTTATTATTATTCTTTTTTTTTTACTTATTTATTTATTTTTTTACACTTGTTTTTTATTTCTTTATTTACCACTTTTATTCCTATTACAAGGAATGTAAACATCCCTTTTAATAGGAAATGTGTGTGACAGGTCCTCTTTATGGAGAGATGCAGGGTCTTATTCCTCCAGGCTGGAAAGCATGAGATCAGTGAATAAAAATTCACCGATCTCATGATTAGTGTTGCTTATTAGCTGCAATCGCATCTTTGTTTACTTACGGTACCTGGGCATGACGTCATCACATCGTGCCCGGGCCTCCGACAGTCGTAGAGATGACTGGTGACCATCTGGTCACCAGTCATCTCTATGCTTCCTGCCTGCGGCTGACGATTCTTTCTCCAGGCCCCCGATTGCATGGGAGAGCCCGAATAAGCACTGGATGGTGGCGGGAAAGGGGGATGTCCCCTCCCCTGCCTATAAGAACGATCAAGCGGTGGAACTGCCACTATGATTGTTCTTATGGTGCACAGAATCGCCGGCACTAACGAATGATATCTGAATGATGCCTCTAGCTGCCCCCATCATTCAGATATCACCACACAAAGCCCAGGACGTCATATGACCAGAGGTGTATTTAGGTTTTGTGCTGCCCTAGGCCTGACTAAACTTGCGCACCCTCTAATTTAAATATGACCCACCCCTTCCTGTCAAAGCCACATCCCTGTCATATTCATGGGAAGAGGACAGAGGGACGCCCTGGGAGGAGGACAGAGGGACGCCCTGGGAGGAGGACAGAGGGACGCCCTGGGAGGAGGACAGAGGGACGCCCTGGGAGGAGGACAGAGGGACGCCCTGGGAGGAGGACAGAGGGACGCCGTGGGAGGAGGACAGAGGGACGCCGTGGGAAGAGGACAGAGGGACGCCGTGGGAAGAGGACAGAGGGCCGCCCCCCACAAAGTGCCACCCTAGGCCTGGGCCTTGTTGGCCTAGGCCAGAATACATCCCTGCATATGACATCCACCCAGGAGTGATTCTTACTATAGGGGGGTGTGGCTGTAGGCGTGATGTCACTGATCGTTCCCTATATCACAGTGAAGAACAGGGAAGGTGTGTTTAAACTCACCTCTCCCCATTCTTCAGCTCCTGTGACCTATTGCGGGACACCGGCGGCGATCAGGTCCACAGGTCCTGCGGGTACGGAGCTTCGGACCCACAGCTGGGCTCTTAAAGGCAATGTACAGGAACGTGCCTGTGCCCAGCCGTGCCATTCTGCCTACGTTAATGTGCAGGAGGCGGTCCTTAAGTGGTTAAGCCCATAATGTGAGGGTACACCTGGTGGGGGATGTGTGCACACCGCATGAAGAGACAATTATCACATGATTGATGTTGTTCGTTGTTCAGTTTAATACTTTATTAAGGACTGAGCGTGAATCACAGAGCACGAGCACTTCATTTATTTTCATTTTTATATATATATATATATATATATATATAATATATATATATATAATTATTTTTTTAATTATATTACGTTTTATATTCTGTTATATGTAATTTCTTACTGGAAATCTTATCATCGCTTATTTTAAGGGTTGAATATTAGCGCAGCACAGTGTGCTATGTATACTGATTTTCCATTGATATGGTTGGAGCGTGAGCGTTGTCACCCTATAACAGGAAGTTTGTTACCAGGGTGTCCCCAGTAACACACTTCCATCCCTATAACATATAGTCAAACAAAGGTTTCACCCCAGGACTTTAAATGAAGTGGGTACTGTTTTGAAGACACCCATTAGCCCAAACCTGGTCTGTTGTCACCCCTGCCAGTATTTACATGTATAAAATGATCATTACACTTTGTTACTATACTAGCTACTTATCCTCCAACACAATTTTTTATTCCAGTATTGCTGGCTCCCTGTGGGATTCCCTTGGTTGGTACCAGCGTTTTCCTGTCTCGCATTGGGAGCTGCGATGTGTATAAATGGAGGCTTTTCCGTGTCTCCTGCTGTCCTCATCTGCTTTTGGGCAGATGGGGACACCTACACATCGGCGCCATGTTCAGGCACCAAAAGCGTGGCGTCTGCGATTCCACGGACGTCAGCGCAGCTGGACACACTTTACCATCTGATGGCATGGAGGTGCATTCGCACATGCATGCCTCCCTGTGACAGTGGGCGCCTCCTGCGCTCACATGTCAGCCATCCACACATGGTGGAGGTCAGGCATGCCTTGGATTTCATTTCACTCTTCACTGAGGACACACAGCGGTGGAGATTGCCTTCTGTGTCTCATTACTTTTATACTTAGGCATACCTCCCAACTTTTTGAGATGGGAATGGGAGACACCTTGTTGTTGAGCGGGGGGGGGGTCCGCGGATCGGAATTGTTGAGCAGGGGGGTTCCGCGGATTGGAGTTGTTGAGCAGGGGGGGTTTCGCAGATAAAAAGTTGTTGTGGGGGGGGCGCGGTGTCGCGGGACTCCAGCCCTATTCGCGGGGCCGCGGGATTTACCACTAATCGCGGGAATTTCCCGCGAAATCCGGGACGGTTGGGAGGTATGCAAGTTGGGATATTTACCATACTCAGGTACCTACTATATCCACCTTACTATATTTAGGCACATCTGCATTCCTTACACATAGTTAATTTCTTGAGAACTCATTACTCATTTATTTTTATATATTTTTGTTTTTTGATATCACACATTCCTCCACACAACCAAGTTCACCCCTTTTTCCTCTCTCTTTTCCTCATCTTGTCATTTGCTAGTACCCCTTTGCTATCCTATGTTTTACATCATTTTTAGGTCCCTACCATCTTTGACCCAGGCCCTTTATTGAGATGTATACATCTTTATGTTAATACTCATTGATTTTACTTTACTATTGTAGATACCTGATAAATAACCATATTTATAGCTTATACTCTTTATGGACAAACAAGGGCCCAGATTCACAAAGCACTTACACCGACGTATAGCACATTACGCTGACGTAAGTGCAAATGTGCGCCGGCGTATGTGTGCGCCAGACCCACAAACCAACATATGGCCACCCTACGCCGACGTAGCTTGCACACGACGACATAGCGTGGGCGCACACATACCTCCCAACCTTCCCGAATTTCACGGGACTACAACAATTGTCCCTCATTCGGAAGGTGAAAAGTTAGGAGGTATGCGTACATATGGGCTCGACGCATGTTGCTGCTCCCATTGATTAGCCATTTAAACATGCAAATGAGGGAAATAAGGTGATTCACGAACGTGAGTGCGCCCGACGCAGGCTACGCGCAAGTTGAACGTCCGGCGTAAAGTTATTCCCCATCGATGAGGTGCAACCAGGCAACAGACATGCAAAGGTCTGCACCAGGGAACACAAGCCGGCGTATTGTGTGTTGGACGTGTGTCTGGCTGGGCGTACGTAAAGTTCACGGCGTACGTGGTGATCCGGCGTAACTTAGGCAGTTGTGTCGGTGTGGTTGTGAGCAGGCGCATGCGTCCATGTCACAGCGCATTCGCAGTTCGTTATACGCCGGGCGTAAAACACTGCACCATGCTCGGACCATCATTTACATGGGGTCACACCCACTTCCATCTATGCCGGCCTGCGCCTTCGAGACCCACAACACGCTGGCGCAGCTTTAAATGCTATGCTTGCCTCTCCGAGCTACGTTGGCGTGGCGTACGGCGTTTGCACTACGGCGCCGTAATGTGCGCCCATCTCTCTGTGAATCTGGGCCAAGGTTTCTAGGTATTCTTCATATATACTCCTATAGAGGGTCAAGGTCATTTTGCAGTATTTAGTAATCTATCATTAAGTACCGTACTTGGTGTATTGCCCTGCTTTCCTTTTTTCTAGGTTTTAGTAAACCAGTGGTATTTTTAGCAACTTTATATAGATAAACCTTATCAATAGAATTTTTTTTTTTTCCATACCAAACGTACTATATGCCTACTACCATTATGAGCATACAAGGATTCTCATAAAATCTGAAACCTGCACATATTCCAGAAATGTATTTATTGCCATTTGTTTTAATGTAACCTGCAAATCCCACATTTCTGTTTTCACCTGAATATTTAAATGTAGAAGTTTTTGATCTGTGGGCAGAGCAGCCATTAGGGCCGATCCTAGGCAGGGTGCACAGGGTGCATTGCACCCAAGCGCCTGCAGAGGTGGGGTTTGCCGAACATCTAACAGATTCGCTAACAGAAGCCCTCTCTGTGTCCATCACAGAGGCCCCCCCTCCAGGTCCCAATAAAGTGCTTCTCTTCCTGTCTTTTGTTTGTCGTTAAGAGATTGTGTAAGGATCCCAGGTTAATGAAGGAGCATCTCTGTGGTTAAGTCATTGCCATAGAAACATTTGTAATGTGGAGGAGTTAGTAAAATGATGATGCCCATGTGGGAGTGCCAGAAATATTTCTGCACCCAGGCGCCTGTGACCCTAGGATCGGCCCTGGCAGCTATCACATATTTTGGGGCCCCTTACACAGCTTCAGGCAGGGCCCCCTAGAGCAGAGAACCGGGGGGGGGGGGGGTGCTGGCGAAGAAAAAAACAAGTGTAAACCATTCTCTCCTGACGCAAGATAATAAGCCACTTACAGGTACAATGCAAAAAAATAAATAAATAATTATAAAAAATAAACAGGAGGGGGGCCAGTCGGGCATGTAAGGGGCCCTGGGGACTAAAAAATAAAATATAAAGAAAATGGGAGGGTGACTAGTTGGGCCCCTGGGGACCATAGGGCCCCTTACAGGTGTAATGCCTGTACCCCCCTGATGGCGGCCCCGTCTGCGGGTAAAGTAACTGATACAATAATATACACTCGCTTCGTAATTCATACAACGGGTAATCCGGTAATTCAGGTATCCAGGCTAACTTCCTTTTTGGAAAGAAAACCGGCGCCAACATAAATAGAAATTATTATAAATGGCTTACCTTTTATGGAGTAAGAGGTATAAGATCCCGTGTGATCTGCTCGCTTTTCTTACCGACTATGGGCCAGATTCAGGTAGAGTTAGGCTGGAGTATCAGTGATACTCCAGCCTAACTGTCACTTTAAGCCGGCGTTTCTGTTTTCTGTAACCAGAAAACAAGAAACGCTGGGTTGGAGTTCCGATGCGAGCGGCGTAATTGAATTTTTACCATCGCATCGCAACTTTAATTTAAAAATGGCGCTGGGGGCGTTCCCGCTGATTAACGCCGAAAAAATATGTTAATCAGCGGGAATCGGCAATTCACGATCGTATTCGGGTGCGACGCAGTGACTTTCCGACATTTCCGTAAGAGATACGCGGCGTAAAGAAATACATGCCCCCTAGGTGGAGAATCCTATGTTAAGTATAGCCGTCGTCATCGCGTCGAAAAAAAAAAATTTGCGTCGCTTGCGTAAAATGTCCATGAATGGGGATTTGACGTCATTGACGTTCACTGACAGAATTTGGAGCATGCGCACTGGGATGCATTGACAGTCGACGCATGCGCAGTACGTTCGCCGCGGGATCGCGCTTAGTTTAAATAATACATGCCCCGTACCCGCCCAATTTGAATTCCGCCGGCTCATTTTCGATATGCTGCCGCAACTTTAGGAGCAAGTGCTTCATGAATAACAGCACTTGCTCCTAAAATTTCGCCAGCGTAACGTAAATGAGAAATGTTACTCCAGATTAAAGATGCTCCCATCGAAATTCTGGGGAACTGAAGAATCATGTACAAAACTTCCTCTTTTATTTTCTTCAACATTTAAAGTGACCCTTTCACTACAGTTTTTATTGGCAAAGGTTGGAGAATGTATTGATGAGCACATTTTTTACTGATAACCTCAAAAATCAAGGAAACTACTCCCAGGACCAGGGCCTCCATCAGGGGGGTACAGGCAGTACACCTGTAAGGGGCCTGATGGTCCCCAGGGGCCCCCCCCCTCGCTTCTCAATACACGGCACCCCTGCTTCTCAATTCGCTGCACCCCGCTTCTCAATTTGCGTCGGCACCCCCTCGCTTCTCAATTCGTGGCACCACCCCTTCTCTGCTCCAGGGGGCCCGTGCCTGAAGCTGTGTAAGGGGCCCCTAAATTCCTGATGGTGGCCCTGTCCAGGACCGATCCCAGCAGCCAAGAAATTATTACTCAGATCCTTTATCTGAACAACTAGAGCGTTAATTCCTAGATACAGTGGAACCTTGGATTACAAGCATAATCCGTTCCAGGAGAATGCTTGTAATCCTAACCACTTGCATATCAAAGTGATTTTCCACATAGAAGTCAATGGAGACAAACATAATTCATTCCGCATTGACTTCTATTGCATGCAAAACCGCATGTGGCCAGAGGTGGGGGGGGGGGGTGAAGAAACTCGAAAATACTCAGAGCCTGTTCGGATGCAGTCGGAAAGCCGGCTTAGAAACATTCTTTCCGAGGGTCTACGAGTGTTTCCGAGTATTTACGAACGGCTCCGAGTGTCACCGGCACCCTCACACCTCTGGCCAAATACAATACTGCACACTGCAGAGGCTTGAATCCTGCCTGTTTTGCGAAACAACACTTGTAAAACTGAGTGAGGATTTGGAAAAAAAAAAGAGACGTTGTATTGAGAAACTGGATTCTTTCCTAAATGTACATAATATAACTGGGTACCAACATTTATAGGTAACGTTGATCTGGGGAATATCCGTTTGCCTCTCGGGGGATCAGGAAGGAATTTTTTCCCCTGCTGTAGCAAATTAGATCATGCTTTGCTGGGGTTTTTCGCCTTCCTCTGGGTATAGAATTGGGTATATGAGATTGTATGTTATTATTATTATTTTTTATTATTTTATGGTTGAACTGGATGGACTTGTCTTTTTTTCAACATGACTAGCTATGAAAAGCTTGTTAACCGCGTTACTCGCAATCCGAGGTGTCACTGTACTAGCATTCAGTTACAGCCCTCACAATCAGGGAATTAACAGCCAAAGTGTGCCATACCGGGCTCATCAGGGGGACAGCCCTTACACATGTAGGTGGCCTAGGCATCCCAAGGGGCCCGTGCATCAACCATAGAGTTGTTGCTGCTGTTTAGTAGCAAATACAACTAGTTGGCACTCAGTCAAACCAACAAGTTGTTAACTTACTGTATAGTAACAGACAGGGCATTTTTGTCAGGCAGAACGTGCCGAAACAGAGTTTCAGCACCTCCACCAGAGTGAGGAAGAAGCATTCTCTGTATGCTATTGCTTTAGGAGGGCAGCTGTGGAGAGAGCCAATGTAGCTGTGGCTGCAGCCTGAGAGAGGGGAAGGCTCCGTGATGTCATCATGGAAGAGGGGAAGAGAACTCCAGTGGCAACCTGTGAAGCTCTGGTGAACTCCATGCCCAAGAGGGTTAAGGTAGTGCTGGAAAATAATGGCGGCCACACAAAATATTGACACTTTAGGCCCAATTTGGATATTTTCACTTAGGGGTGTACTCACTTTTGTTGCTAGAGGCTTAGACATTAATGGCTGTGTGTTGAGTTATTTTAACTACTTACAGACCGCCCACCGTCATTATACGTCGGTACTTTAAAGATGGATATCTCGGTAACGGCAACAGCTGCTGCCACAACCGAGCTATCCATCTCTTCAGTGGGCGGTCCTGTCAACGATAATGGCGGTCTCAGTGGCGGATTTGCTGCGAGATCGCCGTTGTCGGTGGCGGGAGAGGCTCCCGCCGCTTTCACGCGCGCCCTCCGCCGCTTACCGTAGCCGTCGGTAGCGGCGAAGGCGATCGGGTCCGCTCAGCTGCTGTGTGGGGATGCGAGTGAGGCCAACATGGCACCCACACGTCCCCATAGCTCTGCTGGGCGTAAGTGACGTTAAAACGTCAGTCTCGCCCAGCGTCTTAAAGAGACAATTTTTTTTTTCTTTTTTCAAAAGGTTCTCTTCTTTTTTTTTCATTTAAGCCTAAATATGAGATCTGAGGTCTTTTTGACCCCAGATCTCATATTTAAGAGGACCTGTCATGCTTTTTTCTATTACAAGGGATGTTTACATTCCTTGTAATAGGAATAAAAGTGATCATATTTTATTTATTTTTTTATTTCAGTGTTGTAAAATAAATAAAAATAAATCCGAAAACAAAAAAAAAATTCCAGACGAGCTCGCGCGCAGAAGCGAACGCATACGTGAGTAGCGCCCGCATATGAAAACGGTGTTCAAACCACGCAAGTGAGGTATCTCCGCGATCGTTAGAGCGAGAGCAATAATTCTAGGCCTAGACCTCCTCTGTAACTCAAAAAATGCAACCTATAAAAATTTTTTAAATGTCGCTTATCGAGATTTTTAAGGGTAAAAGTTTTACGCCATGCCACGAGCGGGCGCAATTTTGAAGCGTGACATGTTGGGTATAATTTTACTCGGCGTAACATTATATTTCACAATATGTAAAAAAATTGGGCCAAATTTATTGTTGTCTTATTTTTTCATTTAAAAAAGTGATTTTTTCCCCAAAAAAAGTGTGCTTGTAAGACCGCTGCGCAAATACGGTGTGACAAAAAGTATTTCAATGACTGCCATTTTATTCTCTAGGGTGTTAGAAAAAATATATATATAATGTTTGGGGGTTTTAAGTAATTTTATAGCAAAAAAAATGTTTTACTCTCGTAAACATTGAATCTGAAAAACAGGCTCGGGGCTTAAGTGGTTAAGGGGACAGCAAATTTGTCCCCGTTAAACTGCTGGGAAACTGTTATACAAGCTGTACACTCACTACTTTACATTGTAGGGAAGTGTCATTTCTTCACATGAAAAGATAGAATAAAATATTTACAAAAATGTGAGGGGTGTACTTACTTTGGTGAGATACTGTAGTTGATTATATATGTATATAGTCATGAAGCAGCGTGTGGTAAAAGATGTTGTCGATAGAAGTAAACATTTCCATCTCAAGGACAGCAATATGTCAATCTTTATCTCTACCTGTCATGTTTGATTACATATGGTGTTCTAAAACATATGATTTTCAAATGTAATTACCTAATCTGCAAAGTGGTTCCAACTGTCAAAACGTTTCAGTTCTTTACCGTGCATACGTGAAAAATAAATAAATATATATATATATATATATATATATATATATATATATATATATATATATATAAACTTTTCCCTATTAGTCACGTCTACAATCAATGCAAAATGAACATGCGGATTGATTCGGTGGGATTCTTGGCCCCACCCCCTCTGTCCCCGGAGAGGCAAGGCTCTCATGGGCATTGAAAAAAATATATTCTAAATATATATATATACATACACACACTCGCGCTAGAATTAAAAATGTGAATACCATATACTTGAGTATAAGCCGAGTTTTTCAGCCCTTTATTTAGGGCTGAAAATAGCCCCCTTGGCTTATACTCAGTGTACCTGTCGGGTCGCTGGCGTACATTTTTCAAAAGTCGCGGCTTCCTCCTGGCCCGTGATAGGCGTTTGTTTGACACTATGTTCCGCTGCCGCTATCACGGAGGTCCTCTCATCCTCGGACTTTCCCAGCAGACACTGTGTTCAGTGTACCGCCTATCATGGATGTCCTCCGAGGATGAAAGAAGGTCTGTGATTGGGGGAACACTGAACACAGTGTCTGCTGGGAAACTGAGACTGAGGATGAGAGGACCTCTGTGATAGGTGGTAGCGGGAACATAGTGTCAAACGCCTATCACGTAACCAGGAGGAAGCCGCGACTTTTCAAAAATGGACGCCGTGACCTGACAGGTACACTGACTATCACGGAACGGAATGGGACCAGAAGGAAGCCGCGACTTTTGAAAAATGGATGCCTGCAGCCTGTCAAGAATACAGGTACACTGAGGCTGTAATGGGCACAGTGAGAATGGGCACAGTAATGCTACAATGGGCACAGTGAGAATGGGCACAGTGAGAATGGGCACAGTAAGGCTGCAATGGGCACAGTGAGAATGGGCACAGTAAGGCTGCAATGGGCACAGTGAGAATGGGCACAGTAGGGCTGCAATGGGCACAGTAGGGCTGCAATGGGCACAGTGAGAATGGGCACAGTAGGGCTGCAATGGGCACAGTAGGGCTGCAATGGGCACAGTGAGAATGGGCACAGTAGGGCTGCAATGAGCACAGTAAGGCTACAATGGGCACAGTAAGGCTGCAATGGGCACAGTGAGAATGGGCACAGGGAGGCGTGCAAATGGGCACAGTGACCCTCTTTTCCCCTTACAGTAGCTGCTGCATTCTCACCCTAGGCTTATACTCGAGTCAATACGTTTTCCCATTTTTTTTGTGGTAAAATTAGGGCTTTGGCTTATACTCGAGTCTATTAAACCAAATACAAATATGATTATTTTTATTTATTTGTTTTATTATTTTTATTAATATAAAATTATTATTAATAAGAATAATAATAATAATACAATAAATAAAGTTGCAGCTGCTGTACACAAAGTGCTATACACTTGGCAAATGAAATTAATATATTACAGCGCTCCCAATAAAAAATATATAAGAAAATAAAGCAATTCATTAAAAAGGGAATGTCCATATATTGGTGAACGATGTTCTCCAATTCATAAAGTGCGATTGTGCTCCAAACTCAAGGTGCGCCACACTCCCTCCTGTGTCCCCACTCACCAGATGGAGTGGACCTCCCAGCTTTTCAGTCTAGGGGTCGTTTCAGGCCAGAGATCCCAGGGAAATCTCCAATGTTCATGACAATCAAGCGTGGATCATAGTACCCAAAACGACATAAAGGAAGGGGACTATAGTGACGTACTGTTTGGTAAAGGTATTTATTGTGTAGATAAAAAAAGTACTTACAAAAAGTAGGTTTTAAACAGGCATAGATTTAGCAAAGGATTGCGATAAGAAAGGCTGCTGCTGGCGCGTGTTCCACCGAAAACCGGAAGTGACGTTGTGTGGATTTTAAACCGGGACTTGGGTCAATGCATTTTGCCCTCCCACAGGGCATCATCAAGAACCTAATTTCCAGTTAGAAGAGCCATTCTTATACACAAGCAACTGGTCACCTTCCACCTAGTCTGCCAATCAAATACCGCATGGCGGACATTTTGTTGGTTGGACAAACATGTCTTCTCAACTATAGTTTAATCCCCATAAGGGTGTCAGAAACCATGAATCAGACCAAGACAGAAGTGCAGTTAAATCACACTTGTTTAATAATAATAATAATAAAAAGATAAACAGAGTAAGCGTAGTCAAAACATAGCCAGAGTTCAGGAACCGGATCGAATACTCAGACAAGCCAAAGGTCAGGGAGCCAGAGATGAACGTAGTAGAACACCAAGCATGATCAGGAGCTAGAAGGAACGTTAGCCAAGCAAGACTTTAACAGGAATGCAGGCAAAAGTCTCTGTGATGTTGACCAAGGCGAAGGCAGAGAACAAGTGAACTGGAAGGCTTAAGTAGGCAGGGCTGACGAGCCAGATCATCAACAGGTGAGTCACTGTGGAGAGATAAGAGCTGGCAATTAGCCGACAGCTGAGCCACCAGCTCAGAGAAGGAAGGGCTGAGCCCAGCCCTGACAAAAAGAGACTGGTGGCCATTATATTGGTTTGATATCCACCTCGCTGGTTTCCTCGGTTATAATAATTAGTCCAAAGGACGTCACTCCAAATGAAACATATCATCACATGAAACTATTATAGTTTAATTAAAAATGTAATCATGTTAAAAATTGATTCCACACATATGACAGGATAATATTTTCAAATACATAACCCAGAAAAATAGTAAGAAAAACTGAACAAATATATATGTGAAAAAAATATATAAATAAAAAATTAAAATAAAATAAAATAAAATAAAGTGTAAATAAAAATAAACAAAATAAAATAAAAATAAATAAGAATAATATAAAACTAAAATAAGATAAAGCTGAAAAGAAATCAAGACATAACTAAAATTAAAAATAAATACAGTACAATTGAAAATGTGTGTGTGTATATATATATAAATGACATAAGAGCACATATTTCACCAATATATGGACATTCACTTACTTATTTGAAGAATTGCTTTTAATTTATCATCTGATATATTATTTACACTATTGTGAGCGCTGTAATATATTCATTTTATTTCTCGTGGACATTGCTGGATCGAGGGGGCTCAGGTAAGTATTAGGGAGCCTGCTGCACACAGAAGGTTTTTTATCTTTATGCATAGAATGCATAAAGATAAAAAACCTTGTACCTTTACAACCATTTTAATATTACTTTAGGTAGATGGGAAAAGCACTTTTATATGCCTGATCCTTTGCTCCCCTGGCACTGGCAGACGATGCTCCCTTATGTTCTGGCACCGGACTGCCTGTTGTTATTCTAATGTGTATTGCATGGTCATGGGCCATGCATTGGTCTTGATAATGTCAGGAGTATCTGACCATCAGAGCACAGGATAGAAGATGTACTTGTATCTTTTTTCAACCTAACCTACTATGTAACTATGTAAGAGGCTGCAGGGTAGGGCTTGCAGTAGGAGGAAGCAGGGGAATATGTAAGTTAAAATGCATGGTCCCTTAGACACAAACCAACCATCAACCCCTGTACTCATACCTCCCAACTTTTTGAGATGGGAATGAGGGACACCTATCAGCAAAAGTATGCAGGCATAGGACACACCCCTTGCCACGCCCCCTTAAAGGAGACTTGTACAAAAAAAACAAGGTTGGTTAAACCCTCAAGTGCTTTTTTTACCACTACTATTCCTTTATATTGGCTTTTGGAATTTACAAATGCAGCAATTTAGAAATCAGATGAAAGGTTTAGCGCTGGGAAACACTTTTTGATAGATAAAAATTGAATTTTATATACATCTATATAGATCAGACCGAAATGAGGGACAAATGAGGAGGAATGAGGGACAGAGGGACATTGCTCCAAATCAGGGACAGTCCCTCCAAATCAGGCACAGTCGGGAGCTATGCCTGGAGTTCAGCTTTAAGTCATGACTTTCAGTATTTCCTACTGCAGTTGTGTAGAGAACATGCTTTACCTGTATAGTGGCAGCAGGTGGCACCATAGCATAAAGAATCTCAGACCTAGCATACATGGAACAAATTGTTGGCTTAACACAGAGAGCGCAGAGGGGGCTTTTCTGCGCCGATAACGCCTTTGATGTCAGCGCCAACATATTTGTTTTTCAGAACGTACAGGACACACATATCTTGAGCGCATAAAATGTTCACATTTGTACAATAAGGTAGCTAGGTGACAGTTATATCCGGTACCTCATCCCTGAAATAGTACATACAGACCACATGCCACCAAATACTAATAGCAACACTAAATACAAAACATAACATTTTTGGGGGGAAATTTGACTATTCATTTTAAAATTCATGCCCCCCACCCCAAAGCACCTTGTCCTATGTAGAATAAAGGAAGAGTGGAAGGCTATGTGGACTACCACTAAATTTAAAGGACAACTACAGTTTTGACAACAGAGACTGTTGTGGCCGATGAACACCTACCTGCCATGTCTCGCAGGATACCGGTGATTTCTTAACCATCCATGACCCTGATGTGATGTCCGTGTACGAACCAACCTGGCGTTCTCATAAGGTCTGCACCGGAAAGGATATTCTGACCACGCACCTGGATATATAAACCTTTATGGGACAGCTGATTTGACCCTTTGTTGACACTGAGGTCCTGGCATTGAGGTGAGTGGCTTTTAGAGCGTCTATCGGGAAGGGAGCGCACCTGAGCAATCAATGTCCTCTCAGAAACAAATGGGTGCCGGGAATGCACGAGGCAAAAACTTGAAGGACCATATTGCTGTCCAATGACCAGAGCACTTTTTGTGATTCGGCACTGCGTCGCTTTAACTGACAATTGTGCGGTCGTGCGACGTGGCTCCCAAACAAAATCGGCTTCCTTTTTTCCCCACAAATAGAGCTTTCTTTTGGTGGTATTTGATCACCTCTGCGGTTTTTATTTTTTGCTCTATAAACAAAAATAGAGCGACAATTTTGAAAAAAATGCAATATTTTTTACTTTTTCTATAATAAATATCCCTCAAAAATATATAAAAAAACATTTTCTTTCCTCAGTTTAGGCCGATACGTATTCTTCTACATATTTTTCGTTAAAAAAATCGCAATAAGCGTTTATTGATTGGTTTGCGCAAAAGTTTTAGCGCTTTAACAAACAAATAGGGGTCGTTTATGGCATTTTTATTAATATTTTTTTTTTACTAGTAATGGCGGTGATCAGCATTTTTTTTCAGTACTGCGATATTATGGCGGGCACTTCGGACACTTTTGACACATTTTTGGGGCCATTGGCATTTTTATAGCGATCAATGCTATAAAAATGCATTGTATTACTATAAAAATGCCATTGGCAGTGAAGGGGTTAACACTAGGGGGCATGGAAGGGGTTAAGTGTGTTCCTGGGTGTGTTCTAACTGTATGGGGGGGGTGGCCTCACTAGGGGAAGTCACTGATCTTCTGTCCATACATTGTAAGGACAGAAGATCAGCGTTTCCCCCGCTGACAGGACCGGGAGCTTAGGACATTCCGGTCCCCGCTCTGTAACGAGCGATCGCGTACCCGCCAGGCACGTGCGCGGGGCGAGCGGTGACGCGCACGCGCCCCCTAGCGGCCGCTTTAGAGCGGACGTATAGCTAAGGGCTCTCGCCCAGCAGTGCCACCGTCCCGCAGTAATATGATGGCGGGCGGTCGGCAAGTAGTTAATGGTAAAAAAGGAAAGGCACTACAAAAAAAAACAGCAAACAGTGGGGTATATATGGCTGACGCGTTTCACATTGAGATGCAATGCTTAGTCATAGCCTCTCAGTGTGAAACTCTTCCTTCAAGCTTAGAGCATCTGTGGTGGAGGTCTTTGCACATTTGATTAGGAGTCCATTATTTACAAGGCACCACGTCACGTTATTGGGAATTTTCAGTGTGTCTTTATTTATGGGCTTTTCTTCATTGCCATAAATGTGCACCTATAGGCACTTATAGGCGTCAATGTATACTGTTGGCTAGAATATATAATTTTTTTAGCCAATATAATAAATTACGCTCAAACGCTTTTAACCAATAACCACTTGAAGACCCCTTCACGCCGATATACGTCGGCAGAAGGGCACGGCTGGGCACATGCACGTACGTTGCCTTTAAGAGCCCAGACGTGGGTCGCACGGGTCGCGCACTCCGCCAGTACCCTCGCGACCTAGTTCTGAGCTCCGTGACCGCGCCCGCGGGACCCGTGGACCCGATCGCCACCGGTGTCCCGCGTTAGGGTCACAGGAGCTGAAGAACGGGGTGTAAACAAGCCTACGTCGTTCTTCTCTGTGGCTCGTCACTGATCACCCTGTCATAAGGAACGACGGTCAGTGAGGTCACATGTCCAGCCACGCCCCCTACAGTAAGAAACACACAATAGAACACACTTAACCCCTTAGAGCCCCCTACTGGTTCACCTCTTCACTGCCATTGTCATTTTCACAGTAATCAGTGCATTTTTATAGCACTTTTCACTGTATAAATGAGAATGGTCCCAAAAGTGTCCGATGTGTCCACCATAATGTCACAGTCACGAAAAAAATCGCTTATCGCTGCCATTAGTAGTAAAAAATGCCATAAAACTATCCCCTATTTTGTAAACGCTATAAATTTTGCGCAAACACTTATTGCAATTTTTTTAAACCAAAAATATGTAGAAGAATACGTATCGGCCTAAACTGAAGAAAAAAAAATGTATATCTTTTTTGGGGGATATTTATTATAGCAAAAAGTAAAAAATATAGAATTTTTTTTTTTCCAAAATTGTCGCTCTATTTTTGTTTATAGCGCAAAAAATAAAAACCGCAGAGGTGACCAAATACCACCAAAAGAAGCTCTATTTGTGGGGAAAAAAGGACGCCAATGTTGTTTGGGAGCCACGTCGCACGCCCGCGCAATTGTCAATTGAAGCGACGCAGTGCCAAATCGCAAAAATGGGCCAGGTCCTTTACCTGCATAATGGACCGGGTCTTAAGTGGTTAAACACCATACTCCTGTAACTGCGCATAAACACAAACACGAGATTAGAGGCATTTTTCTGCCAACGTCTGGCGGTATTTTGGAGCATTTTATTTATCTGTTTGTGTGCATGAGGCCTCAAAAGTAGACCAGAACTAAAACTAAATGAAGATCTTGGCCCGGATTCACATACCTCGGCGCATATATATGCCGGCGTAGCGTATCTTCTTTACGCTACGCCGGTGCAACGCAGAGAGGCAAGCATGGAATTCACAAAGCAAATGCTCCCGACATTGCGCCGGCGTAGCGTATAGTCGTAGGCGTAAGGCAGCGTAAGTGGAAGTGGGCGTGATACATTTAAATGAAGCGTGACCCCATGCAAATGATGGGCTGAGCTTCAGACAAGTACTTAAAACGAACTGCGCATGCGTCGTACCTTGGACGCATCCCAGTGCGCATGCTCACAATCGTATCGAATCGCTGCTTACGACGTGAACGTAACCTACGCACAGCCCTATTCGCGTACTGCGTAAACGTCTGGCGTTTGTTCCCTAGTCCATACCTTTTGCATGAGTTGCGCCTCCTATATGTGGAATAACTTTACGCCGGGCGGAACCCTTACGCAAATCGCTTAAAATATGCGCCGGGCGCAAGTACGTTCGTGAATCGGCGTATTTCCCTCATTTGCATATTTGCATCAAAAATCAATGGGAGTACCAAATGCGTCCAGCGTAACTATGAGCCCACTATACGCCGGCGTAGGCAAGTTACGTTGGTCGGATTAAGTCAGTTTTTAGGCGTATCTAAGTTTGTGGGTACGACGGCTACTAGTATCTTCTAGGAATCATCTAGAAAGGTAAGTGTGCCTAGGCACCAACGTGAAAAATTGACCTTTCTTTTCTGCAATTCCTTCTGCTTTTCCTGTTCTGTGCAACCGATACAGACTTTCCCCAAATCTGGCAAGCGTTCTTATCCCTACACATAGCTCAACACTATAGTAATACGGTGCTGTGCATTCAGTGATATCCCAGTAAGCCATGGGCCTTCAAACTACGGCCCTCCAGTTGTTCAGGAACTACAATTCCCATCATGCCTAGTCATGTCTGTGAATGTCAGTGTGTTACAATGCCTCATGGGATGTGTAGTTCTACAACAGCTGGAGAGCCGTAGTTTCAGGATCCCTGCAGTAAGCACTTTGAGCCAGATCCACAAATAATTACGGCGGCGTAACTCCATATACGCCGCCCTAATTTCAAAATTGCGCCGGCGTATCTTTGTTTTGTATTCACAAAACAAGATACGCCGGAAATTACGCCAAGATACGACTGACGTAAGTCTCTTACGCCGTTGTATCTTAGTTGCATATTTACGCTGGACGCTAGGGGCGCTTCCGTTGTTTTTCTCTGCGTAAAATATGCAAATGAGGTAGATACGCCGATCCACGAATGTACGTACGTCCGGCGCAGTGTTTTTACGTCGTATGTCCGGAGTAAAGTTACCCCTGCTGTATAGAGGCGTACGTAATGTTAAGTATGGATGTCGGGCCTGCGTAGAATTTTCCGTCGTTCACGTCGTTTGCGTAAACCGCTCGCGAATAGGGATTTGCGTAAGTTACGTTCACGTCGTTTTCATTGATGTTTTGCAACGTGATTTCGAGCATGCGCACTGGGATACGTCCACGGCCGGCGCATGCGCAGTTCAGGAAAAACGTAATTTACATCGGGTCACGATTCATTTAAATAAAACACGCCCACCTCTTCCCCATTTGAATTACACTGGCTTACGCCGGCCCATTTACGCTACGCCGCTGTAAGTTAGGATGCAAGTGCTTTGTGAATACGGCACTTGCCATTCTAACTTACGGAAATACTATACGCTATGGCGCCGCAGGGATACGCCGCTGTTTGTGTATCCGGCCCTTTATGTTCACTGGTACATGCTGGGTAAGTAGTGTTCTTCTTTCTCACATGTGGGAAGGGTTAATTGAGGTGATTACTCACTCAGCATCCTCCGCTCCAGATACCTGAGTCACCAGAAGTGGCTTATTACTCACCAGCACCTGATGAAAGTGAAGCCGTGTACAGTGAACGTTCTGTCCTTACAGCCACCTACCTACCTAACCGCAAACCGAAAGAATGCCTCAGTCAGCTACAGAGCCTTTATTCCCATGTCACACGATACCTGCTAGGGGGAAATGACGGAAAATTAGGATTTAAAAAAATTGAAACATCATCGCATGCTTTATACAGTTTACTGCAGCTGAACCCTTTGACTGCCAGTGACGTGTCTCACACGTAATGGCAATGAAAGGGTTAAAACAAAAACTCGCAATCGCCTTCAGCTAGGAACAGCGTGAACTTGGCCGTGCGGTTTTTTTTTTTCATTTGGCTGAAAATAGATTTCTCCATCCACGCTACAACAACATGGATGGACGAATCACCCGTTGTGTCCATTGATGGCTGGTACCAGCAGCTGTCAAAATACCCAAACCGTGCCTGCAGAGTGTGGACTTGTTCCAATGGGCTTCGGGCTGTAATCGCAAAGCAAGTGCAGCCTGATTGCTTTCATGTTTATTTTGTTTTATTATTTGAGATTAGTTTGAGATGCTTCTGAGATCATCAACCTGTTTCAAACTGCATCAATCTGCTTTAAGTTACATCAAGCTGCTGCCTAAAACTACATTAACCTATTGCATCCACCTGCTTCAAGCTACATTAAACAGTTTCAGGCTGTTTCAAGCTGCATCCACCTTCTTCAACCTGCTTGATCCTGCATATACCTGCTTTAAGCTGCATCAAGCTACATCAACCTGCTTCAAGCTGCATCCACCATCTTCAAGCTGCATCCACCTGGTTCAAGCTGCATCCACCTGCTTTAAGCTGCATCCACCTGCTTCAAGCTGCATCCACCTGCTTCAAGCTGCATCCACCTGCTTCAAGCTGCATCCACCTGCTTCAAGCTGCATCCACCTGCTTCAAGCTGCATCCACCTGCTTAAAGCTGCATCCACCTGCTTAAAGCTGCATCCACCTGCTTCGAGCTATATGAACCTGCTTCAAGCTACATCCGCCTGCTTCAAACTGAATCGACCTGCTTCAAATTTGCAACAAACTGTTTCAGCTATATCAACCTGCTTCAAGCTACATCAACCTGTTTTAAGCTGAATCCACCTGCTACAAACTGCATCAACCTGCTTTGAGCTACATCAACCTGCTTCAAGCTGCATCCACCTGCTTCAAGCTGCATCCACCTGCTTCAAGCTGCATCCACCTGCTTCAAGCTGAATCCACCTGCTTCAAGCTGAATCCACCTTCTTCAAACTTCATCAACCTGCTTCGAGCTGAAGCCACCTGCTTCAAGCTCCATCAACCTGCTTCAAGCTCCATCAACCTGCATCAAGCTCCATCCACCTGCTTCAAGCTCCATCCACCTGCATCAAGCTCCATCCACCAGCATCAAGCTCCATCCACCAGCATCAAGCTCCATCCACCAGCATCAAGCTCCATCCACCAGCATCAAGCTCCATCCACCTGCTTCAAGCTCCATCCACCTGCTTCAAGCTCCATCCACCTGCTTCAAGCTCCATCCACCTGCTTCAAGCTCCATCCACCTGCTTCAAGCTCCATCCACCTGCTTCAAGCTGCATCCACCTGCTTCAAGCTGCATCCACCTTCTGTGAACTTTATCAACCTGCTTCAAGCTGCAGCCACCTGCTTCAAGCTACAGCCAGCTGCTTCAAGCTGCATCCACCTGCTTCAAGCTGCATCCACCTGCTTCAAGCTGCATCCACCTGCTTCAAGCTGCATCCACCTGCTTAAAGCTGCATCCACCTGCTTCAAGCTCCATCAACCTGCTTCGAGATATTATTAAAGCGGAGTTCCAGGCTTTTTATATTTAAAAAAGTGTAGCTGCTGACTTTTAATAAACAGACACTTACATGTCCCATCCACGGACCAGTGATGTGGCGGCCCAGAGCGTTGCTCCTCTTTCTATCATCTCCGCCAGTGCCTCCATTGACACTGTGAGCACCCTGCCGTGACAGCTTTCAGCTTCATGGCCGGGCGCGCAGTGTGCATGTTCAAGTCGCTCTGCGTTTTCCCAATGGCAAGCTTTTTGGACCTGTCGCGTGTCCCAGAAATTTGTCGTGAGGAGGTGGAGGGAGGTGAAGAGGAGAAGTCGCCTGGGAAGCCGTAGGCCGAATGAGGCAGTGGGACAGGAAGTCCCACTCAAAACGAAGCCCCCACTCCCCCCCAAAAATGAAATTACATGCCAAATGAGTACTTAAAGCAGAAGTTCCACTTTTTGGTGGAACTCCGCTTTAACCTGCTTCAAGCTGCATCAACATTATTCAAGCTGCATCAACATTATTCAAGCTACATCAACATGCTTCAAGCTGCATCCACCTGCTTCAAGCTATATAAACCTGCTTTAAACTGCATCAACCCGCTTCAAGCTATATAAACCTCCTGCTTTAATCTGCATCAACCTTATTCAAACTACATCAACCTGCTTCAAGCTGCACCCACCTGCTTCAAGCTGCACCCACCTGCTTCAAGCTGCATCATCCTGCTTCGAGCTACATCAACTAGCTTCAAGCGGCATCAACCCACTTCAAGCTACATCAACCTTCTTCAAGCTGCCTCCACCTGCTTCAAGCTACATTAACCTGTTTCAATCTGCATCCGCCAGCTGCATCCCCCTGCTTCATGCTGCATCCACCTGATTCAAGCTACATTTACCTGTTTCAAGCAGCTTCATGCTGCATCCCCCTGCTTCATGCTGCATCCCCCTGCTTCATGTTGCATCCACCTGATTCAAGCTACATTTACCTGTTTCAAGCGGCTTCATGCTGCATCCCCCTGCTCGATGCTGCATCCCCCTGCTTCATGCTGCATCCCCATGCTGCGTCCCCCTGCTTCATGCTGCATCCACCTGATTCAAGCTACATTTACCCGTTTCAAGTGGCTTCATGCTGCATCCCCTTGCTTCATGCTGCATCCCCCTGCTTCATGTTGCATCCACCTGATTCAAGCTACATTTACCTGTTTCAAGCGGCTTCATGCTGCATCCCCCTGCTTCATGCTGCATCCCCCTGCTTCATGCTGCATCCCCCTGCTTCATGCTGCATCCACCTGCTTCAAGCTGCATCCATCTGCTTCAAGCTGCATCCATCTGCTTCAAGCTGCATCCACCTGCTTCAAGCTGCATCCATCTGCTTCAAGCTGCATCCATCTGCTTCAAGCTGCATCCACCTGCTTCAAGCTGCATCCCCCTGCTTCATGCTGCATCCCCCTGCTTTATGCTACATCAACCTGCTTCAAACTACTTTAAGCTACACTAACCTGTTTGAAGCAGTTTCAGGCTACATTAACCTGCTTCAAGCTGCATCGACCTACCTCACGCAGCTTTTGCATTCCCTTTGATTTGTATGGGGGGGGGGGGGCAATTATGTAAGCAAAAAGGATCAAATGGGGATAAATGTTCTGGTGACAACTGCCTAAGATTAAAAAGTCCCCTTACTTTGAGAGATTTCCTTTTAATTGCTGTTGTGTCGCTAAGATTCAAAAGTAGAGGACCCTAACCCCGGCAAGACAAGAACAGCAAAAATAACCCTGGGTTTTCGTTTTCATTATTTTTGTTGGCTATGCGAAGGCCCATCTGCAAGATCTTAATCTTGGGGGAGAAGAATATTAAGGCAGATGCTCTACTGAGGGTGATGGTAAACAACAAAGAATGAGGTTGCCATGCTGAGACCCTTTAGTGGATAACCAAGAAATGGTTCCACCACAGGGGGCCCTCTTCGCCTTGTTAGACAACACATTCTTCATCAGGCGTCCTTGTCCACAATTGAGGGGGGGGGGGGGGGTGGATGCCCTATCAGAACATGAGCAGCTTAGAACAGCATGCTGCTCCTTTCAACCAATACTCATAATCCTCAGGTTCTTAAAGCGGATGGTTCAGGAAAAAAAAATATTAAAAGCCAGCAGCAACAAATACTGCAGCTGCTGATTTTTAATATTAGGACACTTACCTGTCCTGGAGTCCAGCGGCGTCCGCAGCAGAGGATGAGCGATCGCTCGTCACCCTGCTGTTCCCTTCTCCATCCACGGTGAGGGAACCAGGAAGTGAAGCGCTGCGGCTTCACTGCCCGGTTCCCTACGGCGCATGCGCGAGTCGCGCTGCGCCCGCCGATTGGCTCCCGCTGTGTGCTGGGACCCGAGAGTTCCCAGCACACAACGGGGGGGTGACGGGATGTCGCCAGAAAACCCGACTTTTGCCCGAGACTGCGGGCCGGAAGTGGTTGCAGATACCTGTCTTTAGACAGGTATCTGCACCCCCCTCCCCCCTGAAAGGTGTCAATTGTGACACCGGAGGGGGGGAGGGTTCCGATCAGCGGATCTTCACTTTAGGGTGGAGATCCGCTTTAAGGAGGTTGTGCCATGAGAATGTTCAGATTCAAGCTGTCAAACCTTTTTGGGCTGAGATAAACCTGGTTTTCCCTTCTGGGGTACATTAGCTGCCAACAGCCTCGGCCTCTTCTTTTACATTGCAATCTCCCGTACCAAGGAGCAGTAGATCAATCTTGCCCAGCACAGGTCTGATTGATGTTGTGAGTGTTGAATTTGAAAGACTAAGAACGTTGGGCTGCTCCTGCAATGTGGTGAAAATGTTACTAAGTGCAAGGAAGGTGAATAGTAATAAGGTGTACAATAGAATCAGGAAAAACAGTTCCCTTTGGGCATTGGAAATTGAAATCGATCAGCGAGACCCAAGGTCTCAGATGTATCGGAATTCCTTCAATTAAGCCTGGACAAGGTTCTACTCCTGGCATCAATAAAAGTAATTATTTCGGCCTTCTCAGCCTTTACGGGCTTCCAGTGGGCATCACATAGACTTATCTGTCAATTGGCCCAAGCAGTTAGATGAATGAGAGCTCCAAAGTGGCCTATATTTCCAAAATAGACTTCCCTTTAGTGTTATATTACCAAGGAAAGACTAGTCTGCGGAATGTAATGCTTAAAGTGGATGTAAACCCAAAAAAAAAACCATTTTTTTTTATGTCACAATGTAGAGTATAAGATTTCCTATCATCTGTGCCCAGTCTTGCCACACAGCGTTAATCCAGCGCTGAGTAATCCTCTTGTAATGTTCATGTGAAAATTAACAGAATTCCAGATAAAAACTTGCCAAATTATAAAGTCTGTTTCTCTCTTCTTGCTTTGATGACAGGTTATTTACATATCTAGCTTGGGACATGTTATATCATATGTTATGTTATGTAAATGAGAGCTCTCTGGGTAAGATATACTGGTATTAAGGTAAGCTGTACCATCATCCTTGCACTTGAGATATAGGGTACTTGGGTCTAAGGTCCCCGGACGAAAGAGCCAAGAAAAGGGAGTTGTTTGGGCCATTAAGACTATTTCGGTACTTGTAATAGATAGACAATAGAGATGGAAAATTAAAATGTTCAAAATTTTATTACAAAGTACAGACAAAAACATTACAACATTAAAATGATGGCAATCATCCAGCAACATCAGACAAGGTCCCCGAAAGGGGAAAAAGGCACGATGTGGTTGAAGACTGTCACAAGTTCTCAACTATTTTCGCGGTTGGGACCGCTTTCATCAGGAAGAAAAAGATCTAAAAATAGTTAACTTTGAATCAATAAAAAAATAAAATATATAAACAACAAAGTTACATAGTAACCCAGGGGCACAGGCAATTTGCTCACCATGGACAATCCCGCAACAAGGTGGCAGCGGGCGCAGCCAGACAGAGTCCCAAAATGGTGGCCAGAATGGACACAAATATGAAGGGACCTACTTGTCTGGTATAAAGGGTAAATGGGTATATGGGTTAGTATCAATACAGCTCAGCCTAAGTAAATCGGGAAGGAGTGGGGGTGTGTGTGGGGAAACATCACACTAGTGGTTACTAGGGATGAGGTGAAAAAGGGGTTTGAGGGTGATAGGTGGGGGAATGGACTAGATCTAGGGGAAGAGGGAAGTGGAAAAGAAAAGGGGGGGGATAGGGAGGAACGCAAGAAATGGAGGGGTGAAGAGGAAAGATGGGGTGAAGGATTGAGGGGAATGAGAG